>SRPQ01000007.1:0-108653 GCA_018360075.1 Claviceps cyperi
TGCATTTTCAACACAAGACAAGAGTAATGCCATCTGGCATCACAGACTCGGCCACCTTGGCGAACAAAACATTAATAAAGTTAAGAATATGACGACAGGAATACAAGAGATTAAACTCGGCGAATTTTGCGAGTCATGTGCGGAAGGAAATATGAAAGAACACCCACATTGACACTCAATCAAGAAGGGAACCCAACCATTTGAAAGTCTCCACGCCGATATCTGCGGACCTTTTCCCACAACCGGCGTCAATGGGGAGAGATATTGGGTTACCTTCACAGACGACTTCACGGGTTACACATGGGTTTTCCCACTTACACAGAAGTCAGAGTTCGAAACCAAGTTCCGCTACCTAATCAAACACATCGAACTACCAGGAAGGCGATGCCGATACCTTCGCCTTCCTGGTAGTTCGATGTGTTTGATTAGGTAGCGGAACTTGGTTTCGAACTCTGACTTCTGTGTAAGTGGGAAAACCCATGTGTAACCCGTGAAGTCGTCTGTGAAGGTAACCCAATATCTCTCCCCATTGACGCCGGTTGTGGGAAAAGGTCCGCAGATATCGGCGTGGAGACTTTCAAATGGTTGGGTTCCCTTCTTGATTGAGTGTCAATGTGGGTGTTCTTTCTTATAAAGGTACCATGCTAACGTCTAAACCCTAAACATGCCTATCGGCTCCACTGTCAAGCCATCGCGGCATGTACTCCGTACACAAAAGTCATGTGGCTCCACGATTAGGGTTGTGAGGGAAGGACAGGGGATTACTCCGCAAGCGTCGCATTATGGGCTTATAACTTCTTTGTGTTTGGGGCGGCTTGCTTTGGTAACAACCACAATCCATGAAGCCAAGAATGGACAAGCGTCAAGGCATGGATCGGAACTTGACTCTCAACACCAAATCCGGGGGAAGCCATTTCGATAGTCAATCCAATTTTTTTTTTTGTGCGTCGTTCGGGTTTGATATATGTTTGTCTGCCTCTTCATCTTGCATTCTGCACTTCCCACACAAGATCCCTCCCACATGCATGTGCTACATACCTAGGTTGTGCAGGCGATCAAAATTCAACTTCACTCCATCGCACGAGTTGACTTAGCCGCTGTGATACCGATTGCAAGTTTGCTTTCTTTGTTTATGCCCATCAATCCAATCATCTATCACACGCTGCACCCATGCAAGCCCATCGCCTATTCATCATAACAGTCATCATTCTTCTCTACACTGGGCAGTCTATACTCTAGACGAGTATCCCTTTTCGTGTCTCGCCATTGTGTTTGCCCCGCTGCCCCAAACACCCGCACGCAAAACATCCTTTCCCTCATTTTATAGCGTGGCTCGACACCAAAAAGTCGATCTTCACTCAGCATTCCTCTTAAGGTCCTTGTCAAGCAGAGACTTTCCAGTCATCTCCTCCGGCTGCGGCAGACCCATCGCAGACAGAATGGTCGGCGCAACGTCTCCCAAAACACCATCTGCCTGCTTCAAGCTCCATCCCTTGGGAGCATTGGCCATGATGAACGGCACCTTGTTGGTGGTATGGCTGGTCTTGGGCTTGCCGTCCTCGAACTTCATTTCCTCGGCGTTGCCGTGGTCGCTCGTGATAAAGAGGATATAGCCCTCCTTCTTGCAGCTCTCCAAAATCTTGCCAATGGCCTTGTCGGTCGCCTCGCAGCCAACGATGGCAGCTTCGTAGACACCAGTGTGGCCGACCATGTCGGGCGGAGCAAAGTTGTTCATGATAAAGGGGAACTGCTGCTCGGCCAAGCGCTTGCAGACTTGGTCAGCGACACCATCCGCAGACATTTCAGGCGCCTTGTCATAGGTTGCGACCGTCTTGTTGGAAGGCACAAGATCTTGCTCTTGATCACGAGTTTCCAGAGGGAACACCTTCTCGACACCACCGTTGAAGAAGAATGTTACGTGGGCGTACTTCTCAGTCTCCGCAATGTGAACTTGCGCAACGTTCTGTTTGCCTAGCCATTCAGCCAAGACGTTGCCCATATGCTGAGGTGCAAAAGCAACCTCAAAGGGGTAATCTGTCTTGTAAGTGGTCATGGTGACAAGCTTGCTGATCCTGGGGTACTTGAAGTCGGGCAGGACGGATCGATCGACATCACCAAGAAGCTGGGTAATTT
This sequence comes from Claviceps cyperi, assembly GCA_018360075.1. NCBI lineage: Eukaryota > Fungi > Ascomycota > Sordariomycetes > Hypocreales > Clavicipitaceae > Claviceps > Claviceps cyperi. The sequence continues at coordinate 2,134 of SRPQ01000007.1, forward strand.
GGCGAGCACGATCAGACCGGTAGTTGAAGAAAAAGACGGTATCGTCATCTGTAAGAATGGTGATCAGCATAAGCAATGGATCGTTAGAATTCTTTCGATATGTGATTTCACGCAGATCATACCCTTGATTCGACCTTCATCGCCTCCAACAATAATGGGCATCAAGAACTCGTCGCGATCCTTATCTCCACCGAGCTCGTAATGGGCCTTGACAGCGGCAACAGGATCCTCGCTAGCCTCGCCTTCGCCATGGCACATTCCCTTTAGGGCAATCTCCACGCGCTCCCATCTCTTGTCACGGTCCATAGCATAGTAGCGACCTACCACGGTAGCAATCTGTCCGATGCCGAGTTCCTTGAGATAGTCCACAAGCTCTTGCATGTAGCCAGCACCGGATTTGGGATCGGTGTCACGTCCGTCACCAAAGAAATGGATGAAGACTTTAGGAACCTTGTATTCCTTAGCGGCGCGCAAGAGAGCGTAGAGGTGGTCCTGTTTCGCGTGCTGTATAGGAAAAAAGTTCATGTTAGTCGGTTACTCGATACACTGAGGTTTTCGTGCCTCTTGTTCATGAGTTTGTGCGACTTACAACACCGCCGTGTGATACCAGACCGCACAAGTGCAAACGACCGTTGCCAGCCGCGGCGCTCTCAAAGGTCTTCTTGATCGTCGCGTTTTGGCTTAACTCGCCCTTCTTGATGGTCTGGTCAATGCGCACGACATCCTGCCAGACGACCCGACCAGCACCAATATTCAAGTGGCCGACTTCCGAGTTGCCCATCAAACCCTCAGGTAGACCGACCGCCAAAGAAGAAGCTTCCAACTCAGTAAATCCATCTGCATTCTTTGAAAGCTCGTCCATCACAGGCGTCTTGCCGTTGGTAATAGCATCGCCATTCTTGGGAGAGGTCTCAGAGGGAATGCCCCAGCCATCAATGACGACTAAAGGTGCGCAGAAGCAGAAAAATTAGCCATCCGAGCTCAAGATAGACCAGAATGTAACAAAAGTATAGCACGTAATCAAGACCCCTCTGTGTCTCCTTGTGAGAGTCCGCCAATGGCTCTCGACGAGGGGCCGAGCTTCTTCTCCTCCTCGAAGCTCTGTCGCTTGATGGTGGGGCCTTCTGGAGGGATCGGGAGAGGACGACGTACTGAGGCAAGCCTTTTGCTCGGTCTTCGACATGGCGAACAGATGTATTCCTGTAGCGAGGTCTGAGAAAAACCTACGGTGACTATTTCGACTGGTATGCTGGTGCTCAATGGATTTGATGATGTTTGAACCCGTTGAGCAAGAAGGAGCAATTCGTGTATTTGACGAAGGAACTGAGAGTTGTCGAGCGCAGAAGGTGGAGTGATATTTACATACAGCATCCCTGTCATAACGTTGCTCCAGGTAACCGCGGCGGTTGAGTCATTTTTGGGGGCCTCAATGGCACTGTGCTGGTCCATCGCGAGGAGCCGGTGCTTCACAGTGCGCAAATTCCATCGGACAACAATTTGGTACCCTGCATTTGGGCATGTAGGCCCGATTGGCTTTCCCGATGTGACGAGACCAAAGATCCACCGGACAATACCAAAATCACGGGTTGCCTCAATGTGAAGTCCACTTCAGAGCCCATTGTCATTGCGCCGTTGCGACTATATACTGGTTCGTTTGCTTCCTCACCACCCTCAGCGGTGTTTCCCGGCGGTGTGATCAGGTGGTGCTTTGCCTCGACACCGGCGGTCGTTCTACGCGCCCACATCGACCATGACGACAGAACAAACCCCTCTCGCGCTGCCACCCCTTCTCTCCCCAGACGACCTCGACGCAGTGTCGGAGCTGTTGATCGTTCTGACCAAGGTCCGAGCCGGTCTCCAAGCATCAAATGGCATCACCATAAGCAGTGGCACGACCCCAGGCGGTCTCAACACGCAAGGTCAACAGCTCTCGTTCAAGGACGTACCGGGCGCAACCGATGGATTAAAGCACAAGCTTCAGCAGGCGCGGGTCAAGGTCCGCTGCTTACCAGACATGGAGCGTTCCATCGAAGAGCAGAATCGCGAGATTCATGACCTGGAACGGCGCATCGAGAAGCAGCGCATCTTGCTGGAGAATCTCCGCGAAGATGGCCTTAGATTTGGGAAAGAGACTGCGGAGGATACGCCCGGTGAGATGGACACGGAAGTAGCCCGACAGATGCTTGCGACGCACACAGTACACGATTTCTACTGAAGGGTCTGGAGTGTAAGGACGAAAGGAAAAAGAAAACGTCTTGTTTCGTATGAAGGATTGGTGTTTCATGGGGGGGGTGTTGCTCCTGCGGGAAGCATTTGGCGTTTTTACTACACACATCGGTGGAGGATTTCTATTTACACGTACACAAACTCGTACACGAGCCCATACAGCAGGCCTTCAAGATAGAACATTGAGGGGACTTTCAAAGCATTCAATTACGAAGTATGCCGACCTGATGCAGGATTTCCCTTGCGCTCTTGCCAGGCTGTCCCGGAACCACCTCCGTCCATACAGAATCACTCAACACCTCGGCACTCGACAAGGTGGTCCAGTTGGGGCTCTGGCCGGCCTTCAGCCACTTGAAATCATCAACTTGATTCCACTGGTTGACCTTTCCGGGGTCGTCATTGACGGCCTTGCACAAAAGTCAGTTATAACGGCAGAGCAGATGCGGGGAACAAAGATACAACAAAGAACTTTCAACACAAAAGAGCTTAAGAGAGGAGATAAAAGAGTATAGGAGAGAACTTACATAACATTCAGGTATAGGTGCAAAGCGCATGCCTGTACAATCCTCGATGATGGGATGACTAGTGCAATGCATATAAATATCTACGTTTTTGCACTCGTGAATCCGCACCTGTCGAGCTATGACCACAATGATGCTGTTCGTTACCCCGGTAATGTGAACAGCTCCATCAACATGCCCGGCTATGATGAGACTCTGCGAAATGTTCTTCAAGGAAAGCCCCGGAAACGGCTGTCCTTGGACTGTCGGGACTGACATGTCCACAATACAGCACTGCAGATCAGTCAAGCTTCCCGCGGAAGTTGCCCTAGCTGCTGACGAAGGGAGAATAATGTGCAGGTTCGACTGATTTGAGATGCCGATCGTCTTCGCGGCAGTAAAGCTTGGCTTTCTAACGTTTTGACTGCTGGGCTGAGAGAGCTCGGTGTTGTAGTCCCGCGTTTTGGCCGTGGGAGAAAGGTTGCTCACTTGGTCGTCGTCAGTCTCGACAGCCTTCCGGTCTGCTTTTTCTTCACCTTGCTGGTTCGGAAGGTTTCTAGAATAGCTCCCCGGGTGAAGTCGCGGGTCATTTTCCGGTGCTCCCATGTCGACATGTGCTTTGACGCTGGAACGCTTAAACTGAAAACGTGGTTTTGGTGTAATTTTGGCTAGGGTTTCATTGAGTTTGTCCTGCAGACCTTTGATGGACTGATTTGAAAGAATACGATACGTGCAGTCAGCCAAAGCCTACCCAAGGGGGAGTTATAGAAGCGATGCTACGAACATCGGAGTATTGCTTGCGGTCATACGAGGGGGTAAACTCGGCAGCGTCTGAGACCTCATGCTGAAGCTTGTTGATCCCGGCTAGAATACGATCCGTGGCTGCTTGACGCTCTCCAGCGACTGATGACACGGACTCAAGTTGGTCGATCAACTCCTGGAGTTCTATGATTCACATTTCACACAGTGAGCTAACAGTTACAATTTCGTTGACCGCGCAGGAAATGTATTGTCTTTTCAGGATCAGCTCACCTGCAGAACTGTCGAGAAAGTGGCGATAGAACTTTTGCTTCGGATCCATGATTAAACTGTGCGGGCTTTGTCCTGCTCGCTGTCTAGGTTGTTTCTACGCAGCTTCTGAGACAACGCCGTCATCTGCCAAAAGCTTCACTCGTTCTTTCGAATGCGGAGACGACCAAGGAGCAGACGTAAGGAGGTACCTAGTCTAGGTATCCACAACGACTCTCACAGGGGTTTTCACAGTCCACCTCTGAGAACTTGCTTCCAGAATCTGTGTCTGCCGCGGTCAAAAGAAGGGAAACAAACTGCAGGAACAAAAAGCGCGATAATTTCGAAATTGACAAGACACGACAACTGATAGATGGTGCAACCCGAGGTCTGATGACAAAGTCACGCCAAAGGCCGGCAGCCCGGACCCCCCACAACTCCGCTGCGCCTTCAACTACCACCTCTCACATTTGGTACCTGTACCTTAGGTACCTATGCAGGTGTAGCATGATAGCAAAGTAAGGGTCTTGACTCTTTAGTGCTGGAGTATTGGTCAGTAGGGTGCGCCATTCTATTGTTCAGTGTTACCTTCATGCGCACGCCAGACCTATACGACTCACGAGGGCCGTTTGTGTAAGAGGGGACGCACAAAGTAGCTCCAGCCCAGAGAGCTTCGTTCGGCCGGGCGGCCCGTTCCTTGACGTCTCAACATTTCAAAAAGCATACCAGGGTTTACAATCATCTTTCAGTAAGTTTACATTAATCTTACAAGCTAATGCGGTTCTATTCGTTGATTACAAGAAATTATAAAAAGTCCCTCCCAGAATAGCCCCAGGGTAAAGCGGACCCGGAGAATTCGATTCAATTATAGGAGCGCGTCCGCCCGGAACCAGCTATTCGCTTGCTGCCGTTAGGCAATGCAGGAATGGTCGGGAGTTGAAACGGCTTCTTCTGCGATAGCTCTATGTTGAGTGCCCGCCACATGTCCCAGACATGAGCCCGTTTCGCGGGAAGCATGCTGTACTGTAGACTGTACAGGTTCTTGCGATTGATGGGGGGCACGAATTGGCCTGTGAGGAGACACAGTAAGACTTTGGGGGCCAGGTAATGTTTTCGAATGCGATGAGCCATGAGAAAGTATTGGTGGAACATGGCGCCAAAACTCAGGGGAATGGACTAAAGATAAAGAGTACGGTACGCATCTCGTTAGCAAACAGATTGATGCGAATCCACGGGGCTCCGTCTCGTTCAAGCTTGATTCATTTGGTAGGAAGATAGTATGAGCATCTTACCTTGAGATAGATGATAGATGTCGGAGTCTCCTGATTAGTGCAAGTAGAGTCGGTAGTTTTATAAGTTTGGGTATCACGAAGCTCGAAACGAATCCCACCTTGGGCGCATTAGTCGCACACTCCTTGAGTGGGTATCTGCAGCAACACAAAGACATACCTGGCAATCGTTTCGAGTCTTTCACACGCAGCATAACCGCGAACAACGGAAAATGATTCAAAAGGGACAGTAATGTGTCAAAGCCAGCCTTCATAGAAATGATAATCATTCGTGCAATGGCAAAATTTAGATAAAATACGACAACCGTAGGGAGGAGGAAGAAAAGAAGGGTAAATAAGATGGTGCCGACGAGGAGCTGGTCCAGGTCATAGTCGCATGAGTCGATACGGTTGCGGAGCACATTGTGTTTCTTTCCTCTGAAGAGATGAAACAGAGATTGCAAAATTGTAAGCTGCCAGTGGTAGATGCGGGCCGAGGCAAGATAGAAAGAGTAGATGTGAATCGTCAGCGCGGATAGGAGATCGGAGCAGAGAGCGACTGGCATGCTGGCGCCTGCAAAGGAGGCGAGACCGATAAACCATACTACTTTGGGTAAAATCGAGTGTAAAGTTCCCACGCAGCCTAGATCGTTGGTCAGCACATAATTGACTTCTAAGTGAGAAGAAAGTTTCGGCTTTTCACGTGAGACGTACTTGACCAATAGTCAATGACCCAAAGGAACAAATTTCCCAGAAAATCAGCAAGCTCGCTGTTGAGCTTTAAACCTGCGGGCCAGCCCATCAACCACTTGATGCTGGTCTCAAGAGCTTCTACCGTGTAGACTCTGAGAAGATCGCCTATCCGTATGGCTACCCAGTCCGCGTGCTCAACAATATAAGACCCGAGCGCCATGCCGATTATCACGTCGTTTGCCACGAGCCAAAGACTATTGTAGAACCGGATATATTCGGGGTGGCTCGTCGTGACGCTGGCCCAGTTCACTTTCCTCTGTCGTAGCGTCGAGTTCTGCATTGGCCAGTAGCAGAATTGTTGTAGCCGGATCTCAATTTGCTGTGCGGTAGCCGAAATGTCTTTCAGGGCGGCGTAGCCTGGTTTGATACGAAATTCCAACAAAATCAGTAGCATCTCCGCCACCATTCGAACTCCCATCAGAAAAAAGACTAAGACTCTGCGAATCGTGGGAAACAGATTTACATAGAAGAACGCCCAAAGTTGCTGGAGAAAATAATTTCTCATGACGGAAGCCGACTCCATGACTTGCTCAGAAACGCTTAGACTTCGCTTGGGTCGGGTGCCCAAACGTCCAACGCTTTTCTGTAATGTCTGCTCCAGTTCCCACGACCAGTTGACTTGGTTAATAATTTTGCGCAGCGCCTTATCCCTTGCTGATGACACTCGATTGGCAATGGTGTGCTGCTTTAACTTGTCGACAAGTTTTTGCTTCGTTTCCTTTGCTGCCCTTTCCTGCTGTTCAATAACATCGTCTGCTTCGTCGACTTTCCCATCGTCTATCAGTGAGCCTTTGTCCCCCAGTGCTAGCGCTATCGGCGCCAGAGAAACGTATTGCATATGCTTGGGCTTAGGTCGATCGTAGAGGATGAGCTGTATACTCGAAGCTTTGGAGCAGGTAATGACTGGCGGCCGTGATGATTGACTGAGGGTGGCACAAACCCAAGACGGATCGACTGTTTCTGCGTGGGCTGCATGGGATGCATTCGATACTCCAAGGACATGCATCGAAGAATGTCCACAAAGATCGTAGATGCGCACAGGGGAGTGAGGGGCGCTTCGGAAAAAAGTACCCAGTTTCAGGTGGAATTCGACATCTTGAGCCTATCTTCGTTAGCATTGACAGGGGTGGATTACATAGGACGTAGGTGCCAAGAGACTTACTCTCACATCGTCCAGGATAGCAACAACGAAGACATCCAAGGTAGAGTTCCTCCATCCAACGACCACTCCAGGTCGATCAGACTTGCTAATGTCCGTCGGCCAGAACACGCGCATTAATCCATCATGCTCTACCATGACCGACAAGCTACACTTATGAGTCCAAGCGCCTCACGTCTTTAAAAAGAACCGCGTCGCCTCAATTGTTCACGGGCAGATAAACCGATATCCGGATCTCGTGGATGCTATCGCGAGGAAATGTCAGTGTCATGCTGAGGTCGTGCGGAAGCGACAGACGAGGAATTCACCTACCAGATACGTTTCGTTTCGCGCAATCCAAGCGATCGGGAGGAATATGGTTGAAAATAACGCGGTCAGAGCAATGACTCCTTTGGCAACGCGAATCTAGGGGGAAAACAAGCCAGTTAGTGGTGTAACATAGAGGCGCGCAGGATCGCACGCGTTGAACTACAAAAGGGCACACCGTGCAGAGCATACAATGACTCCGTACTCAGCGGCGAAGATGGCCAGCTCATAGAGGCGGGTGACTAGATCCCACCTCGCAGTGATGTAGCCAGCTACGAAGATGCCAAGGGTGAGGATGGAGAATGGGTGCATAGAGCGTTATCGGTTCTGGCAGCGCATGCCGTCAGATATGCCAGGCACCTGGGATCGGGAGTGGGTGATGTGGTCGCGAGGCTGCCAGAGCAATTTGACCGAGGAACTCTGTCCTTGACCGTCGTATCGGAAAAGACACCTCGAGGAAGATTGCCGCACGGTCGGTCGTCTTTCGTCTTTCGTCTTTCGTCTTTCGTCTTTCGTCTTTCGTCTTTCGTCTTTCGTCTTTCGTCTTTCGTCTTTCGTCTGTTTTTGTTCGGTTGAGGCCGATCCGAGGTTGTGCGGATGGAAATTCCTGTGCCTGGACTGCGATGCGCTTGGACGGCCGAACTCCTTGGTTTCCGCGATACCATCCCTGTTGCGACTTTCAAGATTCGGAGGTGGGGCGAGTTTGAAGCAAACCCAGAGGGGCAATCCATCTTCCGCCGTCTTCCGCCCGCCATAAGCGCCTTCCATTGAGAGTTGATCTGATTGAACCCCGACACAAGCAACCCTATTATCTCTGCGTGCGTCGACCGTGTATGTATTTGCCCCGACATGCACAAGACGGTGAACTATTGCAGGAAAAGAGCTTGTGTTCATTTTTGCATTCAAGATTACAGAGATGGAAGAGCAGCAAAGAAGACATGTCTAGTTTACAATCGCACAAGCTGAAGGGACCTAGGGAAGGAACTCTACGCTTCACCTGGATGAACTCCGAAACATTCCGTCATGCTATTCTGAACATGACATTAGCCAATGCGTCAAGCGAGAGCGGGATTTCGGAGGCAGCCAGCCAAGGATGATGAGACCTACCGTCGGGCACCAGCCTTGCGTCGTTGTCTTTATTATCTTCCCGAGCCTCTTCAATAAGCTTGTCAATGCCTTTTTCTTTCAGAGCACCCTGGTAATGCGCTTGTCAGCATCAATTGGCCTGAAAGGCGAAGAAAATGCACTCACGGCCAAGCATTTTTGGTAGTCCTTAAACAAAGCCGCGCATTCGTCGTTGTTCTTCTCGGTGCCTTTCAGATACTCTGGCCTCAGGGTCAGTCAGCCATTGCGTGTTTGGGGTAAATTTTGAACAGTGACAACATACTCTCGCTATACCATTTCAAGAAGCATGTGTCATAGAGCCTATCGAGAACTGATGAGCTACGGAGTGGCGAGAGCAAAGGAGGCCGGGCTGCGTACTCTTTGGCGTCGTTGCACTCAGGGGCCAGTGAATTTGACATGGCTGAAAAGTCTACGACGGACGGAGAGGATGCAACTGGAGATTGGCGATCTTGGAGCTTAAGCGCAGAGCACAGCGCCCTCACGAACGTTTGATTCGAGCTGGCAATGGGCAACTGAAGTGTTGGCGGGAGTGTTCGTCACGGTCTCACATGATATCCTGGACAAGCATTTAACTGCAAGTCTGCAACATGCAGACACTGACAAAGGCCCACAAGCCCCTCTGTCCAGTGTCAAGACTCAAGACTCAAGCAGCGCTGAGCAGACAAAATTCGAGGTACTACGGGGCCCTCAAGTATCTACTTTCAACTTTTGTTTGACAATGTTTGAAAATTGGCGGAAAAAAATGAACGCATTGGGATGCAATGAAATTCCCCATGATTCATCCATCAAGCTTCTTGCAGTCAGGTGTTTGCGATGCCCGTGCGACGTGCGGTGTGTTGCTCCATGACTTGTTTGAAGGACTTTGAAGTTCTGCTTGTACCTAAGTTGTATTGTATTGTATGTACATACCTTTTACATACATACCACACTGTAGCAAAGCCCAGCAACATGTGCCATGCACGTTCCTTGGACGGATCGCGTCAACACGTTGCGACCGCCGACGATTGCATGACATGTAGTTACATCATTCAACTCGTGCACTCAACTCTGCCTCGTCAAGCTCTCTTTCTGCCCATAGTCCTTGGCTCTTTGTGTATCAAGCACCTCTGGCCGAGCACGCGTCCGCTTCCGACAAACAATGGTGCCGCCGCCCAATGAGCTGGAAACGGCCTTGATTGAGGGCACGCACCACATCTTCACCTCGGAGCCCGACGCGACAACTGTAAACAAAGTTCGACAACACGTAGAGGAAGAACAAGGCCTGCAAGAAGGCTTCTTTACGAATGATGAGTGGAAGCAGAAGAGCAAAGCTATCATAAAAGAATATGTCGTACGTGTGTATTTCGCGACGTAGCGCGACGCCAAAACAACACGCGTTTGAGTCTTGAGTCCTTGACTGATTCAGTACAGGACAAATTACTCGACGGCTGGAAGCCGGACTCAAAGCCTGAATCCAACTCAAACGGTGCGACCAAAAGGCATGCTTCCTCTGAAGACGAAGTATCCATCCCGAAGCGGCAGAAACTGGGCAATACGAAGAAGAACGCGAAAGCTAAAGATGGCGCCAAGCCCAAAGGACGAGGGGGAGATACTGCTACCAGCAAAAAGACAAAAACGCGTCGCAAGTCTCCGGACACACAACCAGACGAAGATGAGCCAAGCGAGGAATCAGACGTAACGAGCAAAGCATTACCAACCGAATCCACGGCAGATGAAACTCTCCCACCCGTCAAGTCTGACAACTCAGCGCCATGCGCAGATCCGCCAGAAGAAGAATACTCTGATGTCATCGACGAGGCCCCCAAGCCCAAACGCAACAAGAAGGAGCCGAAACCAAAATCTTCCAAGCCACCAAAGCCGACAGTGGATAAGAAACCAACCACGACCATTACGAACGATCCGCAAGAAGCCGAGATCAAGAAGCTGCAGTCACAGCTGGTCAAGTGCGGAATCAGGAAGCTATGGCACAACGAGCTAAAGCAATACAAAGACGACAGCCGCGCCAAGATTCGACACCTCAAGAAGATGTTGGCCGACATTGGCATGGACGGACGCTTTTCCGAGGCCAAGGCCCGTGAGATCAAGGAGACGCGAGAGATTCTGGCTGACGTAGACGCGGCGCAGGAAATGAATGCGCTATGGGGTAAGGGTAGCGACCGGAGGGCTACTCGGGGCATGCACAAGTCAATGGCACTCGATGCAGACAAGGAGACCATGACCCAGCAGGAGGGTACTGGTAAGGGTGGAGGCAATGAGGCTGAGGGCGCCAAGGACGGCGACGACGAAGAAGATGCTTCTTTCTCAACGCGACGTAAGCGAGCACAGGCTGATCTTGCCTTTCTTGGTGATGAGAGCGAGTCAGACTGAACAAAATTGATAGTCTTCATGATGATTTCTGGTAGGCGAGGATGTCTGGAGAAGGCGTTTGCGGCGTGCTTTGCTTGCATTGTTTGAGTTTTGAGAGACATGAAATGATGGGATTTGGCTTTACGTATATCCTGGGACTATGGGGCACGAAGTATATCAAAGGTTTATTGTGGAAGCATCTTGTACAACAACTGGTGTACTCCAGCGAGTCACCTCAACTTTTCCTGCCACATAATTATACAGTCTGGAGAGCTCAAACATCATCAAAGATGGGGTATGGCAAACATCGTCCCGCTAATCCGACCAAGCCTTGTACACGATTCTGCTACCAAATTTCTCTCCCTTCTTCACCATGACCATGCTCTTCCATTCAGGGACGTTGACCGCGTTGATCCATCGTCCAGGCTCGCAGCAAAAGGCACTGCGCGGGCCCTTGGCACTGACACCGTCCACAGCCGGCACGTTGGTAAAGTCGCCCGTGTAGAATTGGTACGAGGGCTCGGTGCTCCATACCTCCAGATGGATACCCGTCTTTGGATGGCTCGCGGTCAGATCAAGCGTCAGGGGCTGATTGCGGGTGTCGATTGGAACAGAGGCAGGGTCCGTGACTTTGGTGAAGCAGCGATCGATTTTTGGCCCCGTGGCTGTGAGAAGAAAGGGCTTGGTTGTGTCAAGGTCAGGGTAGGGAACTGGTGGTCCTGTAGGAATAGACTGTTCATCATTCGGCAGCTGGGCATTCGTCGACAGCTTCACGACGGTACCGTCGATAGTGGCGTCACCAGAGAGATTGAAGTAGGAGTGGTTCGTCAGATTGATGGGTGTTTCGTCGGCCCCGTCCACCAGCTCGGCCTCAAATTCGATCCCCAAAATGACAATTTTCTTGCCGTTCTCGTCTATCTGTGTCCCCGTCGTGTAGGTGACCTGGGCATCGACTTTGCCGGGGAAGCCCTCATCCCCGTCCTCGCTGATCAATGAAAATACAACGGTCTCGGAGTCCTGAAGGTTCGCAACGCCTGGAACCCCCCTGTCGGAGACCAGCATTGGACCTATCCACATGCGCTTGCCCCAGCCCCTGATGCCGCCGTGCAGGGTATTCGGCCCGTCGTTGGCGACAAGGGGATACGACTTGCCGTTGACATTGTTCAGTCTGGCGCCCCTGATGCGGTTGGCCACGCGGCCGATGGTTTCGCCAAAATGGGGAGAGTTGTGTTGAGAATAGAGCTGCTCGTTCGGGAAGCCTAGCACAATATTGGTGTCGTTGACTTTGATCGATTGGATGATTGCGCCGAGACGGAGGAAAGTGCAAGGTTGGTCGGCCATGATGCACGATGGAGTGGTTACGAGGAGATGGGACTGAGGGCAGTAAATAGTTTGTGAACAGGCTTGTCGAGGATAGGCGTATGAACACAATCAAGCCCCGAAAGGATCAGAACAAGTTTCAACAAACTGCCGAGTGCAGCTTCGAACAGAATTTGGAGACGTGTGTTTTATACCATAGAAAGAACGTGTGCCAAGTTGGTGCGGAGGTAAACGCGGGGTAAGATGCGGGGTGCATTTTCAGCTGGGAGGAGTTAGATCACATGCATTTCTCGAACCCTCGTGAGGGGCAGGGTATTTGTGACGAAAGTGTGTGTTCATTGTTGAGTTTAGTCCATCTAGGTAGTTAACCAGAACATCAAGAGGAGGGTTGCAAAACCGACAGATCACAGACCGGGCCATGGTGAAGCAGACGAAGGCAGTCGGAAGGCGAAAGGCGGAAGGCGGTTTGTGGAGCAGACGAACTCGTGACGATTCTGGATGGCGTGCTGCCGACTCGCCGACCCGAATTTCTGCCATCGCCAAATTAATGCTTTTAACCTAATCCGGCAAAAGTCTCTATAATAAGGGTTTCGACTGGGAAAAGGTTTCACTCATGCCAACGATTACAGGCGCGTAAAAACTTGTAAACTTGTAAACTTGCAAACTTGCAAACTTGCAAACTTAGTACGGTAGGAGCCGTAGTACGGAGCCATCTCATGCAAGTTGAAGCAACGCCAACGCGCCGCAAGATCATTATTAAAATACAGCTAGGCTAGCCTGGGCTGCCCAGCTCTAGAGAACTTCAGATAACTCATAGGGCCGCAAGGTCATACATGCAGTTTTTGAGGCGATTCATGTGGTACAAAGTACATGGTGGACGTATCTCAACCTCAACCACGTCCTATCGATAAGGCCTCGCATCTGGTGCCGCGCCTTGTTCGAGCTTCCATCCATCGTCGGTTGTCATCTTGGCATCAGCTTCTCCAAACCAGGCACGGAGAATCCGAGCCAGAATGAGCTCGCCAGAATACATAGTCTATATAAGGGTCCCCATCCCGCGAGGGGATTTTGTCGATCCTCCGGCCGTACGCAAAAGAGTGTCCCATCTGCAGAGGACTTGACCGCTGACATCATGTCCGCAGGTTCACTGGGATCCCGCCAAAGACGAAGCTCTATGGGAGATCCTGTCAGGTGCAGCACAGAAGCAAATAGATTGTGAGTTGATGCATAGGAAGCCTCCGCATCTTTTACATCTTGGTGAAATAACACATATCTAATATTTCGACTCTTTGCACACCAGGGAGTCAAGTGTACGGCACAACCAGCAAGGCGTGACCAGCGTCTCGGGACGGCTTCAATCGATTAGCCATGACACTGCTGACGCTGTGTTCGCAGAGCCACACAATTTGGTGTACCCGTCGATTTCCTCTCACAGCAGGTTGCCTACTTGACCGAGCGTCATGCATCTCAGGTTCGTGCCCAGGTACGAAAAGCGACTGCCGCCGCCAAAGGATCCGTGGCACCATCACCTGCGTCCGCCTCGGAGCCGGCCGCGGGTGCATATCCACGAACGGGCTCTGCTCTGTCTACGAGACGCGACTCGCCCATGCCGCGACACGAAGGAAACATGAGCGGCACACTAACGACAACGATTCCCGTGCGTCCCAACATCAGCCGACCTACATCGGTCAATGCGGTTCCTGCAGCCGGGTCCAGCGCCTCGACTCGACACACGACGTCGTTCCCAACCAGAGCGCTGGACCCGGGATCGAGGCAGCGACTCTCCTCGCTCCCCATCACCTCGGAAGTCGGGAAATCTCCCACCCCTCACACCGTCGCTCTGCACAGCGATGTACCATCCTCCCCAGGTCCAGCAGCATCGAGCTCTGACGAAACCTCTGCCGACGACGACGACTCCAGTCCCGCGCAATCGCGAATCATCCGACGTCCACCGCGATTGCAGCACCAGGATGCCGCGCAAAGCTACCACGACGATGGCGACGATGAATTCGAGCCCGCCTTCCAGCCCTATCAGGCTTCCTCTGATCCGTCAACGAGGCAGGACATGGCCTCGACCTTGACGTTGAGAAACGACGAAGTAGGCCTCCCGCGACGAGCCCACAAACTCTCCATGAGGGATGTCATCCACCAGTCACAAACATCCGAGGACTCTTCGACCGGGTCGTCTGTTATCGCGCAGCAGCGGCAGCATAGCCGAGACGCTAAACAGACTGTGGGCCTACTTTCTCCCAGACGAACAGCTGAATTGGCTGGGAAAGTCCTGTCCCGAGAGGGCAGCGAGGGAACACCGAGCATGGGAAGCAGCTTCAGTGACCTAGATGGTTTGTCTCGTCCTTTCTCTTGTCTTATGGCCAGGGCTCTCCATGCTCACCGGTATTCACTAATGGTGTCTTTCTTTAAACAAATATAGATACTTCCATTACACAGTCCGCTCTCGAGGAAGCGTTGGCTAGTCACATGAATCGGCCGGGGGCTAGTAGCCGCTTTAGCATCAGTCAGGCCTTCAGGCGTCGAAACCAGTCGACATGAGGTCTCAAGGATGCTGCTTTCCATTATGTCAATTGCCTTGTGTTTTGGAAATCCCAAAGCCAATGGTACATACTTTGAGTTTTCATTTTCGGAGTTATAGGTAGCGTTGCAAGTTTTACATTGAGCATAGACACAGCATGAATATCGGCTTTGGCGGTAGCTCTCCAACGGGAGAATTGTTTTGGTTCTTGGTTAGAATGAACTTATGAAGGTGCTCCGCGATGGTAGCACAAGCACTTCTGCGGCTCTTCAGACGGTTCCGGTACGGGAGGACATGTAGGTACATGAAAGACAACGGAAAGACTGACAGGATGAACCATAATTGCCCTTCTCTCATTCACATCGCTTTTTTTGGTAACACAGCGTGCAAACGTGTATCTGCATGCAGCTGGCGCAGCTGCCCACGGCGCCTGCTCACTTATTTTCCCGCTCAGAACACAATCACGAGATGATTCTGTCTGACGCTGTTGCAATGAATCAAGCTCTTTGCCACGAATCTCGTAAATCGAGAGTTTCGCATCAATAAAAGAACCTTTCTTTTGGCCCGATTTTGCACCGCCCATACGACCAAGAAGGATCTGCAGGCAAGCAGCCGATATTGTCCGCACCATGTTCCGTCGCCACTGGACAGGACTGCCCAAAGATGCGGTGTTTCCCGCTGATCTCGAAGGCCTAGGGTATGTTTATGCGATTTTGTTCCCTCAATTTTTCTACTAGGCTACTTTTTTTTCTTTCACTTTCTGCTTGATCGCGCACTCTAACTGTTGGGACTAGATACTTTGTCAATGAAGAAGATGAGATTCGTTCCATCGAAAACCCAGACAACTACTTCAAATTCTTCCTCAATCGTAACCCGAGGGTAAATCTACGCCAACGCTTCCAGTTAGATGGTACGTGCTCTCATGTGGCTACGCAGCCTTTAAACAAGTGCTTGACTCTAATCAATCATTTTTTCCCTCTGAGTCAAAATGCAGGTGCTGTGAGAGACATTATTCACCAACGCCTGCAAAGCGAGGGCCTCGAAAAGAGGCAACTCCCCCTTGGCACAGAGCCCCACGAACCTCACGTATCCATTTTCACAAGCCCCAATCTATCTTCCAAGACGCGCGTCGTGGTAATCTTTGGCGAACCGACACGCCATCTCGGAACAATAGCTGGCAGAGTGACCCATGGCGTCGGCGGCATCGACAAGGGAAGCATGGTCTCCGTCGTGCGGGAGCTACGCAAGCATGTCTCAAGCAAAGAAGACCCTTCGCCACCAGGAATCGTGATTGCGAACCCCTCTGAGTCGTACTGGTGGCCAGAGGGACAGCGCAGCTTGACTGTGGCGGACAGCGCAGCGATTCCGCTCCCGAGTCTCGTGCACGTTGCGAGGCGCTGGTGTCCGGACCGGGACAGTGTGCCAGGAAATAGGTCTGCCGAGGAGCATGTCTCGTACATATTTGATGAACTCTTGCGGGGGGAGCTTCGCGAGGATGCGAAACTGAGCATCGTGGCTGTCGGACAGAGCTGTGAGCTGTTGACCAGGTTCTTGGACGATGCCGAGAATTGGAACCGCTGGCTGGGCAGGCTGGACTGCATGATTCTCCTGGGGACGGTGTATCCTGTTGAGACGCTGCAAAATAATGATTTGAAAAGCTTTCTTGCCGAGGTTCGTTCAATTTTCTTCTTGTACAGACCTGCATCCCTTTTCTTCACAGATTAACCGCCCCAGCCCATGTCGCCCAGGAGGTGGATAACAGAGAAAGGAAAACAAGTCCCCACAGAGAAGAAAGATAGATTCAAGAAGGAGAAACATCGAGCGAGTTTCTAAGTAATAACGTACTAACCTCCCAGTAGCGCTCTCGTGCCTACATCTTGTCCTCAGAACCTGTCAACACACCCCTCGCTCCCCCAATAGGCAACCCCTATGCGGGCATATCAGCTCTCGGCAGCCCCTGCTACTCATCCGCCGAGTCACTGTACACCGAAAATATCTTCCTTTCCGCGCTGCAGCCCGCGCTGCAGTACCTGCAAGAGATAGCCACTACGCCCGCCTACCTAAACCCTGAGATTATCGTGGCAGAGAGGCCTGAGCCATCGGACAACGACCTCCGCGACGATCAAGAGACCTGGCACGCAATACCGGAGCAGGAGAAACCGGCCGTTGGAGTGATTGATGCGGCGTCTATGCGAGCGCAGGTGAAGCGTGCGAGACGGTTTAGAAGGATCGTAAAGGGGGACCAGAATCCGGATACGGATAGTGAAAGCGCGGATGATGAATTGTGGGCATGAATAAGTGTAATTGACCGAATTGCTGGGAAGGCAGGATGGGACGACCAGAGATGATAGGCCACGCGCACATTTGACCAAAAGTATGTCAACTAAAGCCGAGCAGGCGCTCTCATATTGTACTGAATCAAAAAATGTACAGGGGTTTCGCGGCATTGTACCATACAACCTCAACAAGGACACAAAAGCCAAAACACAAAGATAGTAATTCAGAAAACACCAAGCTATCCCTTTCATCGTAGGCCTTAAAAAAGGCTAGCAAACATCCCAGATGGAGCCGGCACATCTTCCAACAACGCGCTCGTCCGCCTCGTCCTCTCCAGCACAACAGCCTCTTCTGCAGCCCAACGGCCCTCCACATCGGGTGATCCACCGCCCCAGAAGGAAAATAGGCTCCCAGATGTACTCGTACCAGTGTTCTTCCGGGCCTCCTCCTCTCGGGCCAGCCGCGATACCATGACGGACCAGTTCTCCAGCCCTGTGGCGAGACACTCCCTGCACACGCGGTTCGCGTCCTTGTTTCCTGTGGTGATGGAGGTGTCGAGGGCTCGTAGCTGCTCTTCGGCTAAATCGACCGCGTCGCGGGTCCAAGCCACGCCTTCGTCCTTGGAGGCACATGTGGCGTAGAGGATCTCGCCGATGTACAGGCTGAGTGATGCTTCTTGGCAGCGCTCATGGGCATCGCGCCAGGGCGGGGCGGTGCCGTCGGGACCGGGAGGAGGGTAAGCCGGGGGGCCAAAGGTGGTGACGAATGTTTCGTAGAGGGATGGGAACGATTTCTTGTTGGTCTGAGGGGGGGGTGTCGTGGGTAGGGATCGTCGGGCCTGGAGGAGGGAGATGTACATGGGGAGGGCGGACGAGGTATCCCCCTTGCGGGCTTTATGGTTAGCGATAACGGTGAGGGTGTCGAGAACGTTGAGAGATGGGGCCGGTCCGCCGGGGCCGCTCTTGAGGACGAGGGTCTTGCTGTCGTAGGGCAGCTCGGATGGCTCCAATCTCCCTGAGGCTTCTGTCAGGGCGAGCTCATACAGCGCATCCACGCCTGGTCTATGTTTGAAGTCCAGAAACGTGGCGTATTCCAGCGCTACTTCCATCCTCTGACGCGAAGTAAATCCCGTGGTTGTAAGGGCCTTGGTGTACCAGTGATCGGCCGAGGGAAACGCCAGCTCACAGATTTCCTCCCGTGGCGCATGAGGCTGTCCGCGCGGAACCGGCCTAGGTCGAGGATTCGATGGCCCGCGGACAAATTCAGGCGCCAACACGATATTACGCTCCGTGTCGCGCATCCATCCGTCCACATGTTCCGCCGCCTTGGCCGCCAGCATGATGGCTTCGAAGTAGCCCCTCCTCCATTCTTCCGACATGGCCGAGATGTCGCGGTTGATGAACTCACCGGGCACTTCGAGAGCCGGATCCTCCTTATCGCTGAGCTTCACCACTTTGTCACCCGAGGCTTTTGGGTTGTCCAGTCGTATGACGACTTCTCTAGCGAGTTCAAGGCATCGAGCCCAGTCGAGCATCCCGTCCCTTGGATCCTGAAGTTCGAGCGCATCGCGTAGATATTTTCTCGTCATGAAACTCCATTCATGTGGTGTGGGATGCACTCGCTCATTGCACTCTTCGTTGATGAAGAAGTACGCGACGGCAAAGCACGCTCCCATTGCCCATATTGTGAGGGTATATCGAACGAAGAGCTTGGCTTCATTCTTGAGCCAGGGGTTGCGCTCCGAGGTGAACGATCGCGCCACTGATGACCTGACTGTCGGTACGAAAAGAAACGGGAGGCTGGGCCGGGACCGAACGCATGTAAACTTGGTTTGATGGCCGAAGGACCGTACGCTGATGAATCGAGGACCTGCCGATGTGGGCACGACGTGCGATTGCCGTCGAAGAGCGGCTTGCGGAATACGCATCGTTAACTATGCGGCCCCAAGGGCAAAAACCGCTCCTCACGTTGTACAGTGCTTCCTCTTCGATTTGTTTTTCGCAGCCGATGTGTTGCAAATGGTATTCGATAGCGCCGTTGCGACCATGTCGGCGCCGGATCGGCCTTGGTGGTTTTTGTCGGAGAGGTATCTGCCGAAGCTGTCGAAACTTGGGGGCGGTGATGGGGACGTCCGCGAGATTACTAAGCGGATTTTTGCGCGCGGACGTCCAAGTTCTAAGCTCAATAGTTCTTCAGCAATGCCAACAAGCAGACATCTTTTTCGCTCATTCGACTGCGATTCTTTGTTTTAACCTCGAGAGGAGCCGTAGTTGGTGCCATGTTATGAGATTAAAATGACTTCACTCTTGTCCGATACCCTC
Source organism: Claviceps cyperi (assembly GCA_018360075.1). Classification (NCBI taxonomy): domain Eukaryota; kingdom Fungi; phylum Ascomycota; class Sordariomycetes; order Hypocreales; family Clavicipitaceae; genus Claviceps; species Claviceps cyperi. The sequence goes on from SRPQ01000007.1 coordinate 21,273, forward strand.
TCCAACCCTCGGGTTCAGCTGCTCCTCACGGCAGTGCTGTCCGGCGCAACTGTAGCATCGCTCATTCTTGGCTACCAGGCACTCGAGCGCGAGGAGAGACTTGAAGAGCTCAAGAACTCTATTCCTCGATTGGCAGAGAATAGCCACGAAGCTAGCAAGGTAACTTGAGACGTGAGGGTTCTCCCTTTTTTTGTCTTCTCAGGTCTATCGAATCATGGTCAACCCATTAATACTCCGCGCTGATGTTCCTATCGGCCTTAGCTCAACGACTTTGGGGCTGCTTCTGATGCGGCAGTCGACAAAGAGGATGCCAGGAACCAGGCCTTGGCTAAGAGAGCGCAAGCCGGAGATTTCGATGAAGAGCTCATTCTGGAACAGCTAGCGCGCAACAGAGTATTTCTCACACCAGAAGGTCTCGCGAAGCTGCGGGAGTCATTCGTCGTTGTCGTGGGCTGCGGAGGCGTTGGCTCTCATTGCGTGGCTGCCCTTGCGCGTTCTGGCGTGTCTAATATTCGACTCATTGACTTTGATCAAGTCACTCTCAGCTCATTGAATCGGCATGCTGTGGCGACCCTGGCGGACGTGGGCACTTCCAAGGTTCATTGCCTGCAGCGACGGCTAATTGCCATTGTGCCATGGGTCAAATTCGATCTGCAGCAGGAGAAATTTGAGGCAGCGGTGGCGGATCGAATTCTTGGGCCATGGGAGAATGGCCGGCGTCCGGATTTTATCGTTGACGCAATCGACAATATCGAGACCAAGGTGGAACTACTCAAGTACTGCTACGATGAAAAACTACCAGTCATCAGCGCCATGGGTGCCGGGTGCAAGAGTGACCCCACGAGGATTGTCGTTGGTGACATTGGAGCGAGTCGAGACGATGGTCTGTCGAGGGCCACACGGCGCCGTCTGAAGCTTCTCGGCATCACGAGCGGCATTCCCGTTGTGTATTCCACAGAGCAGTCCGGCGAGGGCAAGGCCGAGCTACTTCCACTACCAGAAGAGGAGTTCCAGAAAGGCTCTGTCGGAGATCTCGGTGTGATGCCCAATTTCAGGGTCAGGATTCTGCCCGTCCTGGGCACCATGCCTGCCGTCTTCGGCCTGACCGCCGCCAATCATGTCATACTCAGCATCACTGGATATCCGCTGGACTACGCGCCCGCCAAGGGCAGGGAAAAGATGTACGAAGGCATCATGACCTATGTTGCGGGCTCCGAGGACCGCCTCGCGCGATCACTGGGCCTGGATACGGTCGGGCTCAAGACTCCACTGACGATGGGTGACGTGGCTTTCTTGTCAGAGGAGCTCTACCACGGACGCAGTATCATTAGCGGCATATCCACGAAGATTGTCCTGATACGATGGCGCCGACCTGAGGGACCAAGCATGTACATCATAGGGGAGGGCAAAGATGTGCAGAAATGCTCCACGATTCGACTGAGAGATCTCGTGTGCATGACAAAAGAAGAAGCGACGAGACATGAGAAGAAGATTTTCAAGGCTGGCAAGAACCTCGAGGAGCTGTATGACCAGGAGACCATTGAGCGCGTGGAGACGAAACTGGCCTCGGCGGCCAAGTACGAGCAGTTTCGATGATGATGTGGCATGTTGAAACTAGGCAAATACAGACGAAAGAACAGACTCATGAAATCTGCGCCTGGAATAGCACGATTGCGCCGCATTGATATTCAGACGTTCATTGCACATCGTTTACTGGGACAATAGCCATGCGATGCTCAAGAGTTATCAAAGCTGGTAGACTTGCCCTGCCCTCTCCTCTGCTCTTATCCTGTATTCCCGCTGCCTTTTACTGAGTCGTGGAGGATCGGTTGTGGCAGTCTACTGGCCGATAGTGCAGTGCTGAAGCCATTACGCCGTGCGACAGTCTTCGTACCACAGCATTGAAGGCTAGGTGAAAAAATGGAACGGGTGTTCCTGTCGTATACTCATCTGCATCTTGTGTCTATCTATCACTGGGGGTAAATGGACAATTAAAAGTAGAGCAAAGGCCATTACTTGTCGTTTTTGTGCGGCATATACTTCGAGATTCGAGTTCAAAAGCAGATATGCCGCCGAAATCTAAACCCCTCGGCGGTGTTGCCACTGCCCGCATCACGCAACGCCAGTGTGACACGGTGTGTAGAGACAAGCCATGCCGGATGGTGACGCAAAGCGCAGAGAGATGATTCTGGACACCTTGAGACACATCACGGGCGCGCGTTTCTCAAGATCGTCCGTCTGGTGAAGGTATACTGATTCGTGTTAGATTCATTTCTATGCCAGAAAGAAGTCTGCTCCAAATCGATCCGAATAGAGCACATGACAGTGAATCGTGATGGCGATGACCTCGAGGCTCGCCAAGCATGGGCTTCGTGTTTCAGGTCGCTCCAATATTGTAATATGGACCAAAGCGTTGGTCATCATGCTTCGCATTCTCGAGGCATTCGTGATGCAGAGCTACGAGCGGCAAGGAGCTGTAATTGTGTTCTTCTCTTTGGGCTTATTAAATAGGGGGCCATCTCTCCCCAAAAAGAAGGCCTTTTCTCGCCAGACCACCACAATGAGCCGCACCGCCGAGGTGCTGCGCGATCTGGAACACAGACGCCAGCGCATTTCTACCAGAGAGCTGCCTTGGACGACTCTTTATGTACACATGCTGTTCGATTTGCATGTCCCTTGAGAAAGCCGGTAAGTTCGCGCATGTCCGCACTGTCACTGGAAACGCAACAATTTCTGCCTCTATTTGTCTCTCCACAAAGCCTGTTGCCTCTTAATTTACAACAAACCCCTTGATGAAATCCACATCATGAAACCAATATTCATTGCAATGCCCTATTCGCCAGGAAGGTCAAGGCAGTCTTCCGAGACGCAGTCCCATCGAGCATCAGTTTTGACCCGCGCAAATCCAACAACAAGTTCAGTTGCAAGAGACGAATCGTGAATAGAGTCTGGCTGCAGGGACGGACCGTGGTGTGGCGTCGAGGTGTCGATTGCCGACGAGTCGACCAAGGAGTCGAATTGTGGGGGTTTTGTGTGCGGCGGTTGTTGGGCTTGTTTCGGCGGAGTTGGGAGCTTCGGGTTGGAGTGGGCCCTCGTGACTTTGTCGTTGGGCTGTCATTCGTCAATCGCGAGACATCCACGCGAATCAGACGAACCAGGATAAGGCGAATCGCGGACGAACCTCCCGTATATAATTGCCCAACACCCCGGACAAAGCGGCTCGCACTTATCTGTGCGATGCTTGCAAGTTGCGGAGGCTTCAAGCAGGCTTCCGTCTTCGATATCGGTAGTCACCATCGTCTTTGCTAGTCTACCGCGCTGCTGTCGCCCAAGACCCAGTTGCGGTCGCTTCTCCAGACGGGCGAACGAAGCAGGTAAGATTGGATCGTTACATACTTTCTTTGCACTCTTTCTACCGTTCCACGTACTCGAAGCGTGTTGGCTGTGTCTGCTTAGACGCGAACTTGGCTACTGTCTGGCCATCTTGCGTGACCCCGAGCATGTCTCTGCGACTGTTCTCTCCTTGTATGGTCAAGGCTGTCGCTACTTGCTGGTCCCAGGCTGTGGTGTGGCAAAGTTTTCAGACAGCCCGCTTCGGACAGCCAGGTCTCGGTCTATCATCTTCCGCGGGATTCTGTTTGTCTTGACACTTGTTCTCTCTCACCTTCTACACTTCCTCTGTTCTTGATGTTCATTCACTGGCCACATTTGGCGGGGTTGAATCTTTGTTGCGCTTATCTTCTTCGTTTCGTGGCGTTTCCTTGTCGCTAAAACTCATCTTTTCAGCAACGTCCATCACTCCGGCCTCTGTCACTAATTACCTCAAACGCGCCAACGCGAGCGAGTTCTTTGGCATCCGAACACATCGTCTGACCCTTTGCCAATGGAACAATTCACCAAAGGATGGGTTCAGCATCTCCGGAACACGTCCCGTCAACCGACGCCCCCTCGCAATGTCCACTATTCGTCCCGAAATGCCGAGTCCCATCCGAAAGAGCAGACCTCTAGAAGTGTCAAGACTCGCGTTCGTCGTGATGCGTTGAGGCGCTCCACTGCACAAGAGGCTCCGGACATTGAGGTGGACTTCCAAGACATTGTTCGGCAGGGAAACGATGCCGTCAGAGCAGTGTAAGATCTTGTCTTTAGTGGCCGCTCCAACTCCGGCAAGACGGCCGAGCAGTGTATGTTAACGAAGCGGGCTGTGTGGTCATCAGGATATCGAAGACCAACGAATGTCTAGACACGAAGAATCGTGCAACTACGAGAAAGACGCTCTTGCCTGGCAATGCGGAAGTAGGATGCACAGCGGAAGACGTCACAGCAGAAGAAGATGCATCGGAGGAAGACACGGAGGTTGAAGACGCATCGGATGACGACAAATCTGACGATCAACTTGACCGACAGCAGCTGCACAGTGATGGAATCGAAAGCTTCTGCCGAGGAAGTCGAGGCTTGTGCTCCCCGCCTGAATCCGTCACCCAGCAACATGGTTCGTCGCCGACCGCACAGCGCCCCAGCAAGCCACAGCAAAGTGATCGTAATCATGACTTTCATCGGGGTCTTGAGCAGAAAAACGCGCCAGCCCGGCAACTCTGGGTACCGGATGATAATGGAAAAGGCTCTGTTGCCTCGCGACCTGCCAAGACACCGCAGGCGTGGCGCACTCAACACCGTCCGGAGCGACAAAGGCCGCAGCGTCGACAGCAGAACCGCGCGCACAGCCAGCTACCCATCGATGATGTCCACGCCTCCAAGTGGCCTGCGCCCCCTTCTCTTCCTAAAGTCGTAACACTTTCGGCTCAGCAACTCGTTGCGGAAGCCCGGTTTATCTACAGCGGTCTGATGCTACTCGAGTCTAAGTGTATTGAGTGCGACACTCAGGAGTTGCAGACTGACCTGGGTGAAGAGCAATATTACGCATTAATTACTCTCCACCAAGCACTTCTTCACGAACATTTCGATTTTTTTCTGGCCACTCAACACCCAATAGCCACCGATTCATTGAAATCTCTTGCGACAAAATATGCCATGCCAGCCCGCATGTGGCGGCACGGAATCCACTCCTTCCTGGAATTTTTGCGCGCCAAGCTACCTGAATCGCACGAACACCTGCTTGCCTTTATACACATTGCGTTTTCTACAATGGGCTTGCTCGTCGAGACAGTGCCCGCCTTTCGCGCGACTTGGATCGAATGCCTGGGCGATCTGGGAAGATATCGCATGGCGATTGAGGATAGCGATGCCCGGAACCGGGAACTTTGGAATAACGTGGCGAAATACTGGTACACGCAGGCATCGGACAACGCTCCAACGACTGGCCGGCTGTATCATCACCTGGCCATCTTAGCGCGGCCAAACGTGCTCGAGCAGCTGTTTTTCTATTCCAAGTCTCTTTGTGTCAAGGATCCGTTCTCAAGCGCGTGGGATAGTATCTTGACATTTTTCGATCCACTCTTGGACCCCGCGTCTCTCTTCTATCAACGAAGGAATCCTGTACATGCCGCCTTTGCTCGAGTCCATGGGATCCTCTTTTCCGACAAGGGAGCGGATCAACTTCAGTCAGCAATGGACCATTTTCTCGGCTCCCTGGAGCACCACATTGTGACGGAGGAGGACCGCTGGCTAGAGCCTGGGTAAGTCCTATAAGCAAGCACAAACATGGTACAAGGATACCTTGCGCAAATCAACTAACGGCCAGCTAGATATCACATGGCAATTTCCTTGAGCTGCCTGCTTCTCGGTTATGGAAACAAATCGAATGTCCTAATGCAAGTCATGTCGCATTCTAGTGGCGACGGCGAGAATAGAGCATCTCAGGATCATGCGGAGGCAACCATCGTACGACCAAATCCCGCATTTGATACGGCTGTTTCATTCGCCGGCAAGACTTACGACATTGTAATGGGATGCGGGGGCGCAAAGAACACGCTGGCCTGTTTGCACACCACGTTGGTCTTTTACCTATATATGCACCAGCGTCCGTCTGCCATGAACCTCTTGGAAAACCATTTCCCATGGAAGCTTCTGTCAATAACCCTCAACCGTCTGTGGCGCATGTGCGACTTCTGTCCCCGCATCGACACCACAGATTTTCCAGGCCCTGAGAAAAGCGAGCCTCCTCATCCACTCCCAGAAGATTATGCAATGCGTGGGCTCATCTACACTGAGGGATACTTCCCTGCAGACTGGTTCAATAATGACAAGATCGAGGTTGAGGCGAGATACCTGGAGCCCCCTTCCATAGTGGGCAAACGACTTGAGCGAATACTCTGGATCGGGCGCATGATTGCTCGTCAGAACAAGTGGCTTGTCTGGGACGAAGAAACCGAGGAATTTACGGTTACGGCAGAGTACGACTGTGAGCCTTGAATCACGCTCGGCTGAAGGGCGATTAACAAGAAGAAAACCATCCATCAAGAGTCATGGCACGTCGTGACACCAGTCTCACGCAAGATGATGCCGGTCAAGAACTCGATACTGTACGTCTCTATCGCAACGGCGATCAAAACATGCTGCCGGACGAACGCCCGTCGAGTCGAGGGTTGCGCTGCACATGCTGTTCCTGCACATGTGGGACAAAGAATCAATGCAAGTATCCAGCGGTCTGTACTGGTACTTGTGGTTGATGCCTTCGATACGCCTGCAATACGACCGACGGTAATTTGAGCAGCAGTGAATTGCCGTACGAAGTAGATGGAGGAGATATGAACGTGGCAGGTATTTTCACTGAGCTTGGAGAGACTTGTACGCTGGACAGCGATGCTAACTTTGCAACAGGAGCCCGTCAAGAGTATGCAGGGGAATTGTCAACGGCTGAGCTCGTGACAGGGATTTTTTTTTTTTCCATTTTTTTTCACCAGACATCTTTTGTCAAGTTTTGTTCACCACGGTCTAGGTACATGGGAATTAGGATGGCACAGTGTGCTTGTGTGACATGGCTTGGTCCATCATCACCAAAGCATAGATACATGGGAATTAGATGGCACAGTGTGCTTTGGTTCTTCATAGCCGTCAGCTTTGGTGGTGTTGTATGGGCCGGCCAGCACTGAGGCATGATATATGGGAATCAGATGGCACAGTGTGCTTTGGTTCTTCGTAGTCGTCGGCTGTTTGTGATGGATGGGCCCGCCATGATGATGCGCCTCAAAGAGATGGATTGGGGAATAAGTTGAGCGTTGTAACTTGTGTGGAGGTTTTCTTGCGTGGAGCGCCGGATTAGGCGGCTAAGAATACTTGGCAAACATGGATCATAATTGAGGGGCCATTCACAGGGAAAGGGCCTTCCCTTCATGCTCAATCTACACCTCCTTTTTAATAGCCATCCTCATCAAGTGAACTTCAAAATCGTACATGAGCATCGAGAAGGACAAGCTCAGCCTGTGCTCGAGTGCGTTCGCGGTGCTGCAGTGAGATGGTGCGTTGGTGTCTGGTCCCCCAGTTGAGAACTGGAGCCACAGCATCATGCCGCCAGACTTGATGAACCCGAAGATTGATGAACCCGAAGATGAAACAAGCTTGGTGTCAGCAAACACGAAGTGAGATAGGTAGGTCGAACTCTATCAATTCAATTACATGAACTGAGTGCTCTTCGCAATATCCCACAACTTCACGGCGCCATAATTTGGAGGGGAAATAGTTCATTATGCGCCCTGCTAATAAACACTAGATATCCTGAAAAGTGTTCATCATGAATCTCATCAGCATGTCCTCGTAGAGACCCACAAACCTCGTGTCACATTCGTACCAGATGTCACACCCCAGCCCGCTTGAACCACTCTCCTCGTCTCGGTCGCCCGTCGGTGTCCCCAATCCTGTTCGTACTACAGAAGAAGACCAATCACGGTTGGTATGTTTCGTCTGTAGACTTGTCTCGAGACATGACATCCGCCCATGTTTATAGTCAAGAAAACGTCAATCATGCAATACTATAGCGGATTCTCCACCACCAATGTATACCTCGCTGTGACGTTCGAGAAACATCCAAACCGAAATATTCAAGTCCGCCTTTGCAACCAGCGTTGTCGGGAATCAGGATGCTGGATCGGTCCAGTCGGCGGTGTGCACCAAGTCGCAGGAATGACTCTTTTCATCGACGGCAGCGAATCCGTTTTCACGAATCCCCATGGTTTCGGTCATTCGAAAAAGAGAGAGAAGCTGTCTGGGTTGTTGTTGAAACAACGAGGCAGCTGGTGATCATGCCAAGGCACTCTGCCTGGCCAGCGGCCAAGAATTTGACAAGAATCGCTGTTCCGCCCAGTTAAATGGAAAGAAGCATGTGCCGCTCCAATGTAGCCCAGTCAATTGCAAACATGAAAGAGCATAAATTGTCAAAACGCCGCCCGAGAATGTCAAAACACCCAGTGAGAAAGGTCACATCACAAGGTCATCATGTCGTCTTTTGTTTCTGCTCCTCTTTATCTTGGGTATCGGATGCTTCTTCTTTTTTTTGGGTTCTCGCCCATTTATCGAGCGAGGCTGTTTTCGAAATTGCCCAGTGCTAGAGCACGCAAGTCCGCAGGTCATGTAAACAAAGGTATTCAGAGCCGCCTCGTTCTCCGCAGCGAATACTCCACGATTGATTTATTAAACAATGAGAAAATTCAAGTCTGGATCCTTGAGCAGTTGTACCCAACTTTTTGTACCCATGAACTTGCCATCCAGATCCCAAAGCGAATGGAGTGTGTCCATGGCTGTGTATAGGAAGCCCCAAGGGCACGATACAACGAGTCGTTTGAGTCTGTTCATGACCCAGTCCCTCCTGGGAGGATCATGAGCCTCCGCACCAGCAATGAAGGTTGGCCACGTGGTGGCCTTGAAATTGGGATCCTCATCGGAGATGCATGACAAATGCTCAATGACATTGTCGCTCAACCGCCTCACCACCTCGTCGTGGTTAGCTATCTCGGCGAGAGGCGGAATAGCCTGCAAGATGTATAGACAGGCGGCAATTCTGTGGGCGGATCCGGCATGGACTCGGCTCTGAATTGGAACACCTGGCATGTATTCAATATTTCGCGCGTCATTCGCCCAGGCGTCAATGTCAAAGGACTGGGCTTCCTGGAGGAGTTTCAGTCCAGCGTCGCGGATCTCATCAGCATTGGATGCATCAGAGCTGGCGTTCGACAACTGGGAAGCCGAGTACAGGATAATGAGGATTTCCGGGGGACAACAAAGATAGTTGTTCGCTGCTGCTCGCCTCAAGATAGAAATAATCTGGGCTGGGTTGAAATAAAATTGACTGTCAAGCGAAACAGCTGGCATGAAAGCTGAGGCCATGATGAAATATCTAGTATTGTTTTTGTGTTCGTGTAAGTGAGACTGCCTTGGCCATTTACGGGGGCATTTTACAGGGATAGAGGTCAGCAAGACTCACATAAAACAATCAGATAACATGTAGTCACGCAGAGCTGTTTCGGCCCCCACGGTGGGTTGCAACAGAGACATGATGCGGCCTGCTCCTTCGAGATGGGCCTTCCACCCGTGCTTTCCGGACTCGATGAGCTCCACGTTTATGAAGAAGAGAGCGGCAGCAAGAATAACATCAAAGCCAGTAGTTTTCATATTCTCCACTGCTCCGCGCATCAGGCCCAGTGCCGTGGCCTTGGCTAACAGGGCATCATTCAGAGCACGGCGCGACGCCTGTTGGATCATGGCCCTCAAATTTTCTCCCACATCATTATCCCGAGATGTCAAAGGGGATCGAACAAGGTTGGACATGTGAGACGCTGAGGCGGCCACAATGATGTGCTGCAAGAGCGGATGCGCCCTCGTCAGGGGGATCAGTCCCCGGAATGGGTTCCGATCAGGAAGATCATGAGATACTAGATCTTTGCAGACTCTGGTGGCGACTATATTTTTGTTTTCAATTAATTTCATTGTTTTGGTCCCATGGTCATCTTCTTTCGCCCGAACGCCACACACAGTGTACCTAGCCGTGGCGACAAGCCCCAAAAGGTAAAACGGAAGCAAGCATGTCCCGCCACTTGATAATATATGAACTTACAGTACGATAGGTAATGCCGATGTCCATATTGCATGTCCTGATATAGCGGATCCACTAGCACCCAGGGACTGGCGAGAGAAAACTCGGATGAGGCTCTCGGGTGGGATTGCACCACAAGCTGCATATCTCCATTCTCCTGCGTTCCGTCGTAACGCAAAGCCCCCACGTTAACGGTCTGGGGAGAAGCAGATGGCGTAACACTTGACCGGGACTCCGGCTTGGCTGGTGTAATGACTGACAAATTCTCCGATGTCTCTGAAAGAGACCCTGTCACTGATCCAGTACTAGAGGCCGCCGCCGCCACAGATTCAGAGGCAGACTCAGAGGCAGAGGTAGAGGCAGACGCAGAGCGAACGGCAGTACGAGCGGCAGAACGAGAGGCAGAGCGAGAAGCAGTGCCAGACTTAGAGGGAGACGCGTCGCCGGCCAAGGGTGCACTTGAAGTGCGTCCGGCATACTTACCCCGAGTGGCGACGGCACCGGTCCATCGCAACAGTTTGCCATATCCAAGACACACTCTGCCAGAGTTGACGCATTTATTGCACTGTGGGTAAGAGCGGTCACATCGGAGACGCTGCTTGCGGCAATTGTGGCAGGCCTTTGTGGGAGGGTTGACGGAGTCCATAGTGTTGAATTAGGACAGACAGAGCTGGAGTTTGACGATATTTCTGGATGTGGCAATTCCAAGTCACTGCCACGGGCGGCTTGTCTGCACTGCGTGCATAGTACAAGCCCAACGACGGACGGAGGTATTTGGTGAGGAGGGGGAAGGGGGCAACGCTTCTTTCTGGTGTTTTTTCCCTTTGAAGACTGCGTGTCGACACAGCTCTTTTCTTTGTCCGGCCTCTTTCGTCCGCGCCCAATAACGGAACAAGACGCTGGGCTCATGCGATGCGAGCCGGCTGCACGGGCTGGCGCGGGGTATCAACCATGGTCTGTGTGGAGTTGTGGACTGCTCGGGGCTTGGTCTCTGTGGACATTCTGCACTGCACCTATCTCTCCAAGGTTTGGCCTGTGGTCTGTGATGTATGATGTGTAATGTGAGATGTCGTGGTGCATGGCATGTGTGGTGCGTGAGCCTCTCGTGTGGTTGAGCGCTGGAAGTGGACCCTACCTATCCTACCTATCCTATCCCTGGGCTCCTTGGTCCACTTATTGACCTGGAGTGGGCCGCTAAGCCTCATTTAGCAGCCAAGCCGCACCTGGACATGGGGGTCCTTGATCGGCGGCGTGGTGCATGCCACTCTTGATTGGCTGACGGTTCATCTAGCCGCCGTTCCCGCTTCTCCCATCACGCAACATCAATCGCACATCTTCCTTGCTTTTACATCCTGCCTATCGCAGTCAGGAGGCACGAGTAAGATCAATGGCTTTTGTTCAGCTCGCCATTTCTTTTCTTTTCGGGCACTCGGCAGTAGCGGCAGCTAATTGGACCCTTGTCAAAGCTGTCCAATGATCCATGCATTCTCCCTCCTGCTTGCTTGGAATGCTGGCCAGTTCATCATTCGACACGTCCCGCGGGGACCCCACGAGACGAACTCGCATCTACAAACTGGCCTTGGAGGTTGAAGACTTGATATATCATTTGGTAATGAGTTGGCCATGACATTGGAGTGAAATTGATAATGCATTAGGCGGATTTGACGCTGGGAAGATTTATTAGTTTGGCGACATGTCACTCCTTGTGCCGTCAGTTCCGCTGTTGCAGCATCCTGAACACGACATAAAGAAAGAATTCGACGGCCAGGAAGACCATGATTGCCCAACGAGGCATCGGCGACTTGGATCTGCGATGCATCGTACACCACGTTAACCCGGGCAGCACTTGGATCGATCGTCTACCAGAAGTTCTGGTTGAGCCTCTGCTCTGCCTCAATCGCGCATCTGTCGCTGCATCATAGCTCTCCGATATACTAGAGACCAGACGAGGACAGCTCATCGCGCCTCGGCGTCGAGGCAGTCCCGGTGATAGCTTCGCACTCCCGATTTCTTGCCAGCGCTCCTTATTCCTGCATGAGTGGCTGGCGATGGTATCTTTCTCATGACTAGGTACTGACATGTCCAGGTGATTACGCAAAGAATTAGACTTGTCCTGTCTGTCATGTCTCAGCCCGTGTTATGCACGTAGGTATGTTTTGAACTGATATTCTAACAAGGCGGTGGAAACACAGTAACACGACACGACGTCTGTAGTGCCGAGAAAAAAAAGAGGCTTCCATTACCCGCTCTCTCATCGTCGGATCTTGACGACTATTCCCAAGAACGCTCTTCAGCTACAGGGGACCAAGTTTCTGTATCAGTTTTCCGCCTCCACAAGCGGCCATGCGTGACTGACACACTTACTAGCCACACCATCTGAACCAGTCGTGGCAGTGCCATAGAATCCGACCTTACTGTCCGACCCTGGAGCAGGTCACAAGACTTTCGAGGTGTGCACTGTGGCGTCGTTTGCCCCTTTATGACGCCCAAGCTCTTTTACCAACCGCTGCGCCTTGTCGAATGGTATCGCGGATCGCTCCGTGTCAAGAAGCGAACTATCTTGCTTGCGGCGTCGGGAACCCCCGCGTATGGCTGGCACCATTGTCGCGAACCTTAACGTTCCTTCAATTTATTTATTATCCGAGCTTTGGTCCGACTTTTTGGTCTCCACCGAGAGCGACCACATGGAATCGCGATATGTACATGCCTAGCTGTGAGGATCTGCCCTGGCCTCTACAACCCATATGATCTTCATTATAATGTATTTTCGCCAATCCATTCTGTGACAACCGTAGTGTCACTACTGTCAAACTTCTGCCGGAGTTCTGGGACCCTTGAGAGTAATACGATGCCCCTGTCTGTGGTCTCCGTTCGCCTTCCACAGGTAATCTGATTCGATGATTCAGTTCACGGCAGCGCCGAATCTGCCCCCGATGGCCAGCACAGCTCGCCAAATGCAACACCTTGCGTATGAAGAAATCCAAAGTTCGCAGAGACGGCCCTAGGACAGGTCTTTGACATGTTACATCACGTCTCTCCAGGCCCGCTCCTTGAAGAATGAGATATGGTACTGTATCCCGACACCCTTGTAGTAAGTAGCTCGCGTCGGCAACAAAGGCCGGGCTTATCATCCTCGCATTACTGACAGAAGCGTGTCTCCATCGCGCTTAATGTTGAAGCAGGTCAGTCATTTTTAACATTGACTTCAACCCAACAGGACGCACTGCTCAGGGCTTGGCCTTCAGTGCGCATGCTGCCATGGAACTCAATCCCGGCCGGTCGCCTCGCCGGGCCCAACGCTATCTCGCATGAATAGCGTTCAAATCCCCATGTCAAAAGTTGCAGATGATGAAAAGATGAACGAACATAATGGGAAAAGAAAAGAAAAGAAAAGAAAAGAAAAGAGAGAAGAAGAGAAGAAGAAGAAAATAACAAAACGAGAACCATTCTACTCCACATGTCTTTCGAGGTAGAAATGCCGTCATCTGCAGCTTCCTCTGCCTACCTGGCGAGTCGCGAGTCGCGACTACTGAGTGATTCTGACCTGTACCAACGTTGAAGCAAGACTGAAGACCTATAAAAATCCTCTTGCCTAACAAAGCACTACGTATCTCTAACCAGAATGGGCCAGCAAGCGGCTCACAGAAGCAAACATTTAAAAACAGAGGAGAAGCGACTGCTGCCTATATCGCTTACGGCGACGCCTCATCATCTGGCGCACCGATCAGATCATGATTCTGTTACTCGTACCACTCCGAAGCGCGCTACACAGGTAAGTTGACATGACAATAGTGGCAAGCGACGGCTGTAGCAAGAAAAGTCTTGGTATCACGGCATCACACAACGATCTTGCTACCAGGCTGAGATAACTCCATACGTCTGTACGCGATATGCTACACTTCCTGCACGACTTCTGCAAGCCTCCTGCAAGCCTCAAATACCTACCTATGGCGGCACCTGCCACGCGTACCTAGGTACCTACAGCGATCTTGTGATCTGTCGCATATCGGAGTTTTTCAGATGTTCCCTGCTTGGGCTCAAGACACCGGACGCCACATCGTAATGCTTTCTGTAAATCTCCTAACAAATAGAATCATGATTAGGTGCAGTCCATGTGGTGGTGGCTTTCGGAGATGCGTCCAGACTCAGCATGCAACGGGTTAAGTGGCCGACAAAGATGACAGGTCACAGGGACGTGGATTGATGTTGCTTCTACAGAGTTAATGCCAAGTAATATGAATAGCTGGCCAACAAGAACCCCCTGCTCGAACCATCTACATTGCGTGACCGAGCCCCCCCCTTTATTTGTACACGGTACATTGTACAAGGCTCATGAGGCGCAGCGACGTGGCAAGTCGAGTCTGTGACGTCCTGTGACTCCTGTCTCAAGGGAAAGGCGTCGACTCATTGGCATTTAAGGTATCTCATTCCCGACGCATGTGGGCAGATCCTTATCGGGCGGGGCGTGGCAATCATCTTGTTCCGTGACTGCTTACAATGTAGGTACAACCTAGTTGAGCTGAGACGTGTATTTGCTTAAGCCGCATTGCATTGGGTCTTGCTTGGCTCGTGGCTCGTAGTTTGTGGCTGCTCACGGCTCACGGCTCGCGGCATTTTGTCTCAAGTAGGAACCTTGAGACTAGGGAGGGATACCTTATTTGGTAGTGTGCTACAGGCAACACCAGAGATGCGAGAGGCAGATATGTGAGAAGTTGGCGAATCAGGCTATGTACATGTCAAATGGAAGCCGATGTGCGAAAGATGGATTCGCTTTGAGGGCAGTTGCCCTCGAGAGGCCACGACCTCCAAGATTGAATAAGCATTGAGAAAACGTAAGCCACATCAACATGTCATCAGTTGCATCAGGCGATGTCGAAAGCACTTGCCAAATTATCTTGCTCTCATCGATGATCGATCATGAGTGTCCACGGTTGCCCACGGCTGCACTTAACGCACACGGCACCACGAAGCATCTGATATACATGTTATGTTGGTATGTATCTCGACGGCAGAACTTGACGACATTGATCTTGACTCTTGCTAATCCATCGCCAAAACCCCTATCCTCGGGGTCACGGTTACATCTTGATCAGCAGCTCCACGCAGTCCCCCAGTGTCTTGCATGACCATCCGCGGCATGCATCACTTGGCATGTCTTGTACGGATGGATGCTTTCTTGCCGCTTCTCCACCTTTCATCAATACAAATCAGCCCCCCAAACTCCATGCTATGTCTATCTACAGATATCCCCTTGCCTCTCGGCTTCGGGGTTTCGGTCTTTAGACGCCAGGCTCTTCCAGAACCACACTCTCTGCATGGGGTACTGGGTTCCAACTTCCAGCCCCGGGGACCGACATGCATTTCGATATCCTTGTGCGCATCAACGCCGATCTAGAAGCTCTTTCTATAGTACCCACCTGCAGACAATCTCACGGAGAAGCCTCCGATGCAGCGGGATCGTCCTCCGCATCTGAGCCTCCAGAGTCCACGGGCTTTAAGCCTCGCAGTGGAGCTCCAGGACTTCAAGGACACCAGCCGGAGGCCGTCATCAATTGGCTTGGGACCCTAGCGGATGTCGATCTTCATTCTTCTTCGTCGCCTGTGCCCATATATTTTCGGATCTATCTGAAGTCGCTACATTCCTATGTACCCACTGGGGGCCCGGGGGTCACTGTCTCCCGAGAAGGTATTTGTGACCCTCAACAGCTGAGGTCGGAGCCGTGGGCATAGCTTCGGGTCGGGAGTGCCGATTTTCTTGCTTGAACGACGGCTTTCCTTCCCGTTTTGGCGTTTTGGCGTTTTGGCGTTTTGGCGTGTTAGGCTTGCAGTCTATGAGATCGAGGGCATGGCCACGCGTTGACCGGATCTCAGCTTACGCAAGCCAAAAAGACGGGAGGCTGAAGTATGTTCAAAGCTCTCTGTTGATTTCACTTATTGCTGGCTCCTAGGGCAATGGCAGGGTGGGTGTCCTGCAGAGGCCGCAGGTGCTGATCTCGGCTATGTGTTCGGGTTGCCTTGCAAGTTTACTACTCCGCAGGTACAGTCAAGAAGATGGAAGTTGCTCCGTAGGCAGGGGTTCTGCGCGACGCGTTGACGCGACGGAATGGGTTCGTAAAGAAGAGGACTGACCGGACGAATTTGACTGTGTTTGGACATCAAGCCTGATTCATCGAAGTTCGGTGTAGGGAATCGCTAATTGATCGTCCAGAAAGAAACACGAGGCTCTGAGAGAATGCACAAACAAAGTATTGACTGAACGCGCACAAGTTTGCATGAGGCGAGAGCTCGATACGAGAAGTCTTTTCTTTTCTCTCGCGCCTACAGTTTGCTTGTCAGGACTCAGGAGACGAATGCGAGTTTTGTTGTAAAAGCTCGCCACCCTCATCGCTGCCGGCAGCTGCACTTGAAGCGTAGTGTGGCAGAATGACGATGGGATGATGTGGGAGTTTGCTGAAGTTCGACATACATGCCTTACCTTATGTCTCATAAGGGATGGGGTCGCAACGATAGGTACCGTCAGACGGCCAACTACTTGATTGCCGGGCAAATACACGTCGCAACTCGATCGACCCGACATGCCGATCGTCCAGCCATTCAACACGACCCAAATTCTTCTGACCAAAG
Source organism: Claviceps cyperi (assembly GCA_018360075.1). Taxonomy (NCBI): domain Eukaryota; kingdom Fungi; phylum Ascomycota; class Sordariomycetes; order Hypocreales; family Clavicipitaceae; genus Claviceps; species Claviceps cyperi. Next base: position 37,879 of record SRPQ01000007.1, read on the forward strand.
CTGCTGGAATGCTAGCTGCGGGACGGACAGCAACTTCATGAGAGACAGGAACAAGAACAATGTACAGGCCTCGAGTTGGCAAATTCACCGTTGGACCTCGGCGCGAGCTTCCCAACCATGTATGGATAATGACCAACTACAGCTGGTTCCATGATTGACTTCGGATGACGTACGGAGGGATATGCACGATCTTCATCCGCGGTTAGGCATAATGAAGGGTTCAACCCCAGAAACATGGAGGTTGCAGACCCTCGGGGCTCTCACACCGCGCCCTGCATTCTCACTGTCATGTCCTCTTTGATAACCCCATCATGATGCACTCCGTGCCTATACCCCCCCCCCCCCCCCCTCTCTCTCCGGAGTCGGTATCGCCATTGCCAATCAGCGATCAATCTTGATCGCCAGATAGAAGAATGGGGGGTGTGCAGTGTGCAAATGCCTAGACCTATGTCATTCCCGCTGTCCGTTGTCCTCCGAACTTGATGCTCCCTCGTGGCTCTGTCTCATGGGCGAGAATGACGCGGAGTTCAGATCGTTCATCGAGGATTTGGTCCACTGCCGATATGCAGACAAAGCCCCGGGGTCCAATTGTGAGATATATCTCCGGATTGGATGTACAATGCTCCATCTTTACTTAGCCTCTTCAGCCTTTTTGATCTGGTATGTGCAGCATCGTAGGAACTGGACAAGACTTATATTATAACGAGCCCACCCCCGTTGCACGACACGCGGGCATTGCAAAACTCTCTTTATGCCATCATAAGCCTTCGTTCGTCTCTATTCATTATCGCAGCCGATAGAAGCCCAGAAGTCGTCCTCAGAAATCAACTTCCCTGCCATTCTAGCTACCCCATTTCGTCGTGACGTAGCTTCGCCCAGGTATGCTATAGTCAGCCGCCTTGAGTTCTGGTCGGTCCAGGCTTTTCTTCTCAACCAAACACTGACTTTTTGTAAATATCTATCTATATATTGGAGTAGCGTGGGCTTTTCGGCACTGATAAATACTCCATGGCCTACCGTCTTCAGTCGTGGCAGCCAGGCGAGCTACGCCGACATGCATCGCAGTCACCCCCATCTCTGCCGCTAGAGGACGTGAGATGCTCTCTACCCTCTATCTCGAAGCTGCTTGGAATTGCAGACGCTGGTTCGCCCGCAAGTACGGCATCACCCGAGGCTTATCCCGAGTATCTTGATGCCGAAAATGTGGGCATGCACAGCTACCATCAACGCGGGACGAGATGGGCCGAGTCTAATGAGATCTTCGTCAAACATTCGAGACAGCTTTCAGATGCCAACTGTAGAGTGCGACAAGAAAGACCTCATCTCACAGACTATGGCGGCTTCTACTCCACCCAACGACAATCTGGTCGTCGAGCTCAGGCTGCCCAACTACCTTTGTCTCATTCACAAAAGTCATCTCCGGGGGCATTTCGAGCCTTATCCGACGACAGCACCTGTGATGCTTGGGACTTGTTCGCCAACAAAAGCCCATCTCGCCGTGAAACAGCCAACCCCTACTATCAACAACTGCTGCCCCAGACGCTCCTCCAAATCGACGGTGCCGATACATTTGTTTCCGCTTCCGTCATCGGACCCTGGCAGCACCATCACCACCTGAGCCCCGAGAACGACGCTCGGTATGTTCATAATCCGGATCGATACATGTGCCAGACCTGCAACAAGACTTTCAGTCGGCCGAGCAGTCTTCGCATCCACAGCCACTCGCACACGGGAGAGAAGCCATACAAGTGCTCACGCGCTGGGTGCGGCAAGGCCTTCAGCGTCCGGAGCAACATGAAACGCCACGAACGAGGATGCCATACGATTTACTAGCATCCAATGCCGATCGATAGCCGGAAAATGCACGACTTGCTCATGTCAAGTTGTCAACTGAGACACTCCGCCAGTTGTCATTTGTCAAAACAGCCCTCTCGACCCGCCACGGCGCATGCATACATGGTCAATGGCAGCTGTACTCTATGTACTGCCTTTTGGGCACTGCCTTTGACAAGCAGATCGCCCGACCCGCCGACGGGCAGCCGTGGCGCATACATATATATACATATAACTATATATATACATATATATATATATATATATGTAGTTATGGAGGGTCATTGGAGCCTACAGAAATTGGGTTCATGACGATTCACGAAAGCTCTGCACTGAACGCCAAGGCGCATATTCGTGTGTTTTGTTGGGCTAGTTAACACAATTTGTTCAGCATTCGATGGAGTCCACTTCGGCTTCCTTTTTCGCTTCCTTTCTTTCTGCCTGCTCTTTTCTTTCCCTTTTCGTATTTCTTTTTGAGTCTCGTAATCCTGCGGTCCGGGACTCCGGTTCTTTTCTTCTTGCTCGTTGCTTGCAAGTTGTACCAAGTTGCAGCCAAACGTCAAGCCAGCATAGCTAAGGGTGGTCCTGAACGGTACCAAAAAGCGTTCGCGATAGCCATGTACACGACGTAAATAGAACTACAGAAAACCAATAATAGACCATCATGAGCCACACAATGTATTTTCAATCCAACCCTTAAAACCATGTTCGGTACAGCTTCGTGTGTGGTGCATAGAATGGTGCATAGAATACGTGGTAAGAGTGGTTGATATTGCTGTCACTCTTGTGTGCGACAAAAGTCCAACATCTACCTAGTCACAAGGACACCCTCCCACTCTGCTCAGCCTTGTCACCTCATCTCAGATTCACCACACCTTCGTCATGGAGACATCAAGCGTGCTGCCGTGGGTTTCCCCATGGGCCATTGCCGCTGACAAAAAGGGGACACCCGTCACCCTGCACCGACTGCTGCGCTGCGTTAACAAAGGTGCAATGCAGCAAAAAGACCGGTGAGCCATACAGTAGTACATATGAGCTTAGAAGGTGCCATGCTGTTGCTTTTCTCTACGAAGCCAAAGAAAGGACGTCGTTGCATATATTACATACTTTGTGGTACGCCACCTTCTATGCCTAGATGCACATACATACATACATATGCATGTACTACCCCAATTCCCATCTTCACGCGGAGGCGACGCAACGGAGCCCTGGCATTGGAGCGGCGCTGCCTCCGTTATTGTTTTTCTCGCCGGATAGATAGATAAGTGAGACAACCACCATTCGCTCCCCCTTCCCGCTTCTTTTCTATTTCCCTGCCCGGCCGCCCCCGCTGTCAGTTGAGGCCCCCGGGGGTTTCTTAAACAGAAAACCGGGGAAGACCCCGGGAACAAGGGAGGGAAGGGCCCAAGGCCCCAGGAATGCGCATGTCGATCGGGCTGCTGTCCTAATAAGGTGCTGTTGTATTTCGGCGCCACGAGGGCCACGAGGGCCACGAGGCCAACGCGGATGCTGCACCCCCCTCGGGAAGATTGCGGCTGGTTTTCCCGGATTCGAACTTGATCGATGCAGGTTTTACTACGATGATGTCTGAACGGAGTATGGGCGCAGTGTGTGTTTGTGTCGACCGATGATTTCATTATCTGTGCATTTTGCACTAGGTCGGTCGGGTCGGGCAAGGTACCTACTGTAAGTGGAACTATGTACATATCCGTACGGTACAAGCAGTATGTGGGTCAACGATCAGTGGCTGTTCTTCACCGCCTTCCATTCGTGCCCGGCTGCGGCGCCAGTGCTTCTCGGTTATCACGAGAACTATTGAGGAATAAGCCATGCTCCGCATCACGTGACGGCCGCACCAGCACCTTATGTACATAATATTCCCATGTTCCCACAACTTGGGAAACTTAGCTCTTTAGTCAAATATACACCACCATTATGCCCCCCAAATTGCTTAACAAGAACTAATATCATATATGCTCTTCAAGGCGTTGGTTGATAAGGGCAAAAGAGCACTATTTTCACTGCTCCGAGTGCACCGCAATACCAAAAAATCTATACTGCGAGGCGAAGGTCATCATCGGCATCTTCTTTTATCACGGTGCGAGAAAATCGGGATATTCGCTCCGTGCAAATTTTGGCGTCTGCACGCCTGTGCAAACCATGGAAACCCATTTTGGGCTTTCATGTTTTGCTGGCAGAAAACGGCGAAATGCCATGGATTCTTGGCATTTTTCCCTAATGCAGGCATTTACGCGAGCCTGCTAGCGCGTCCAAAATATGCAATAAAGGTGGATGTGCAAGAGTTTGCTAACATTGTTGCCGTTCGTGGATCACACCCTTGGTGTTTGTTTCATGTTTGATTCTTTGTCAACTGCAAAAAAAAAAAAAAAAAGTGGTGACGCAATGAAAAGATTGCTTGTTGCATACCTGGCTCCTGGATTTACACATGTCGTCATGAGAATACAAGTTTTTCTTCGTACAGGTTATGAGCCGCATCACGCATTGGTAGAATCTCGGTGGCTGACAAGCAATTCTAGTTTTCACCAGGGAAAATACAAAGCATAGCGAGTGTGCCATCTTTGTGAGAGTGTGAGCGGCCAGGTAAGCGAGAGATGAACAGCACATCGCGAGTATCGGCTTCAGATTCCGCAAGTCAGGCATCCCGCAAGGTCTGAGGTATCCCGTGAGGCTCTGCCCTAGATGCTCGAGTGGTCGCCTTTTTTCCATGCGAAATCGAGAGTCGAACAATTATCCTGGGGCGGTAAGGGAAAATGGTTTCCAAAATTCCTCGGAAGCGAGCCAGGGTCAGACGATCTCCTTTTGGTCGAGACACAAGGCCGGAAGCGCAGGGTTTCTGAGACTCATGATTATTACAAGAAGCCCAACTCGAGACAGACAGCTTGAGGTGGTTTTTTCGAGGTGCAATACAGTCCCAGCTCCCCACGAACTACAGATCCGTGCTGGTGGTAAACCTCGCGGTCATACATGTCGTGCGACATCTGCTACGGCAGTGCAGCGGAATCTGCGTAGGATTTCTCATCAGGGCTCAAGATTCAAGGGTTGGCAAAATCGGAAGAACAGATCGAATGCCTGTTTAGAATGTTTAGATTAGAATCCGGCGATAGGCCTCAGAGACCGAGTCATGTGATCTCCGGCCTCCTGAATATACGACTCCCGGATCTCTCCACTGCAGTTCTATAGTTGCTCCTTGAATCAGTTCCTTTACCTTTTATCTCCTCACATTGTAACAATGACCATTGAGGCAGCTCTTTCCTCGCGTATCAGCCAGAAAACAAGTTCACATTTAGGTGCAGCATTAACTTCAAACGAACAAGAGCGATCAAAGTCGCAGTTCTTGGCGCCGGCTCCACTGTTTGCACCGGGAGTCCGGTACCTTAGGTACTGTACGGAGGTACATACCTACCTACCTAGGTACAGTACTCAGTACATATGTACAGTACCCTACCTATATAATCTCAAAGAACGTACCTAGGCATCTTGATCGTGAAATCTGCCTCATCTCTCCATCACGTTTTGCCTTGACTGCTTTATTAGGTTCCGTCTGATCGCCTACCTTTCCCTAACAGAAGTCGCCCATCTTCGAGTATGTGCATGGAATCCTTACATACCTACCTACTCCGTACATACAGTAACATACCTCTCCTATTCTGATCGTACCTTGACCTGTTCCCCGCTGCCGTTTCCCCTTCCGCTTCCCTGCTCGGCCCGTCTCGGACCCTCCCGACATTGCCCAATCACGAGCCGTCTTGCTTAAAAACCCCCCCCAGATCCAAGCATTACTGCAACCTGCCCATCTCATTCAACTGCGTGCGTGTACGGTGTGGCTTCGACATCGGCTCAAACTTCCACGTCTACCGCTGGTCCTTGTTACCCTCGTTGCCCAACTCGCTGCAGTTCGAATTTTCGGGTCCCGCTACACCCTCAGTTAAATCATGCCTGATTGCGCACAGCCATCTCGTCTTGACATCGTAATTGATACCAACACGTGTCTCTCTTCAAATCCAGACTTGCGTCGCAGGCAAACAATCTACCTCAGTCACCGAATATCGACATCGTCAACAACTATCAAACCAATTTGGAACGCCGTAATTCATCGTTCGCCTTTCTAGGTGCTCCCTCAAGGAGAGGGTATGGCGACAAACGCCGTGCATGACACACAACTGGGACTCTCGGCCGAGGAGATCTCATTGCTCAGGCAGGGACAAGCAGCACTTGAACACGGCAGCAGAGGCTCTACCAGCTCTCGTGCTGCCAGTCGAGCAAGCAGTCAGGGTTTATTGCTACTGGATTCTTCATCTCTGGCGGCTCTCGGGCGATACTTTGATCGGCTGATGGCCTCGATTGAGCAGAGCATGTTTCGTCTGAGCGAGCAGGCGCAGTTGTTTACTCAAGTGCAGTACGATCGTGCGGGCAACGTCATCAACGGTGCGGATGCCGAAATTGCACGATACATGGGGATTTTGCGACACCTCGACGAGCTAGAGCTGGATTTCGATCGCATTGCTCACATCAAGGAAATCGTCAAGAGTTATCGACAGCGGGTTGAAGACGCAGAAAGAGATTTGGAAGCCAGCGGCTCGTCAAGCCACCACCAAAAGCACACGTCTTCGCACAAGCGCTCTCATCGGGATGCATCTTCACGCAAGAGCAAGCGCTAAGATGGAGCTGGAGGTTTCGTCGATTCACGCCGGCAAATCAAAATGACTGTCATGATTGGCGACCACATGAAATACGAATTGTATGAGGAACTTGAGTGAGCAATCTGGTAGCACCTGGCTAGTTCCAAAAGAGAAGGAAGTGGGAACCGTGGCTTGACGGCGGTTGCAGCTAAAACGAAACAAGTCTCACTGCTCGTCTACATAGATTCTACGAGGTTGGCTTTTTGTTTCATTATTGGATGATGGGTTGGCTACTACTATTGTCCAAGTAGGGGGAGCCGGGCATGCGAGGACTCAGGACTCAGGAGTCAAGACGTGTGGGTGAGAGTCGTTGATTTAGATGTATGTACATGTGTCCGGAATACTCTGTGCAATTCTGTAAGTTGGGTACAGTAGGTAAGGTATGGTATGGGACGGCGGCGGCGCATCAGCAGGCGGTTGGTCGGGCAACGATCATCCATCCGACTTCCTCCTCATGGGGCGCATAATGCATTTTGAGCGAGCAAAGTGCCAGTATCATGACTCAAGATGAATGAAGATGGGATATTTGTTTTCACTCCGACTCCATCATGGGCACGCACAGGTATCTGATATGATATGGACCAGTTCTCACTGCACTTGATCACGGCTGAGCTGTAAGCCTCGGGGCTAAATTTGAAGTTGGTCACTTCTCCTTCTGACGTGACACGGCTGCGCCGGGACGAGCACTTCCGACGTCACGGCCGATCCCAATCTTTGGCAGTAGGCATCGTCCAGTGCCTTCAGGCCAGATACTCAGATGTTGTATTTTTCTCTCGCGCTTACCTCCCTCTCCCCATGTTTCAAGTACCAGCGACTGAAACAAGTGCAACTCGAGTGGCACTAGTCTAACCCATCAAACAAAACAGCCCGTCTTGTATTCATTAAAACAACGACACGTCAAGAAAAGAAAACAAGCACAAAGAGAAAGAACGTCTGAAGAAAGGTGAGGTATTATGAGACGGTAATAAAGCCTCATTCAAGTATGTATCCTCCCTCATGAGGGTGCAACAAATCATGCCTTGCAAATCCAATCAGCCATGCAATTCAATCCCATGCCCACACACCAGGAACCGCAGACGGGCTAGTGGCAAATAATGAACAAAAAGGAAAAGAGTAATTACAAAGGAGAAAATGAATGGGCCCTCCCATAAAACGCCATCAGATGCCTTCTCGTACGGAACTCCCACCATCAAACCCCCATCTCCAACCCCTTGCCCTGCCTTGAGAGGCCCATCTGACCCTCTTTGCGCATCATGTCCCCTATAAAACATGTAGCTCCATCATCTCGAAAGCTCATAAAGCTTTGTCATTTCGGAAGCTCATCTTTCTTCATAAGTCAACTCCCCTCCTCACCGAGTATATCTGGAAGCTCCAACGAAAGTCCCGATACAAACGTGACAGAAGCCGACGTAACATAAGAGAGAGAGAGAGAGAGAGAGAGAGAGGGGGGGGAGGGGAGGGGGGGTAAGAAGAACACAAAGAATTATTAAGAATCCAAAAGACACCCCCTATGCTCTGCATGGCTCCCAGATAGATAGATAGCCCGTGCTCATGACTTCGCTACCAACGCCCCCCAATGATATGGACTAGGTATGCTTTATCTTCTTCGTTTCAAGGCCCTTCTTCCATTGTTGGCCATCCAATGCGACGCGTATCCAGTCAGGAGACCCATACCAGATACTCATCTATGCCCTAACAACCCTCTTCTGCTTCACAAGAAACGGACTCGGCATCTCATCCCGCGCAGGATCCCACACCGCCACCCCATCACTCCAGCTCCGCGTGCCAGCACTGCCACTGCTGCTATTTCTGCTGCTTCCGCCGCTCCCACCGCCACTGATCCTCCGCTGTCCTGCAACTCTATCCTTGAACGCCACGCGCTTAGGGCTGGCATTCTCGGTGCCACTACCGGTACTCAGAGGGCGGCCGCCAGCCCGGGCCTGCTGGAGCTCGACGAGTGTTCTACCCTTGGGAGCATTGTTCTTAGCTGTTGTCCTGGCCATGCTGTCGGTGCTGCTATTGACGTTCTCCTTCTTGATGGACTGCTTGCGCAAGGGGCCACTAGAGTTCGCATCCGACTGTACGCTGGTCATGGCCGGGATCTTGCTGCTAAGTTGGCGGGTCGGTGACCGTGATCGAGGCTCAGCAGGAGCAGAAGCGGCAGAAACGGTAGAGCCGGCAGACGAAGCAGACGACGCAGAGGAGGCGCCGGTCGCCCTGGAAACCACCAGCCCTGTGGCCTTCGATACCAGCCCAGTGGCCGATGATTGCGGCCTAATCCGGTTCATGGGACACGATTTTTGGGACGTGAGGACGGGTCGACTCTTGGATGTAAACGGATTCTTGGCAGATCGCACGTTCCTCGTCGGAGAGGGAACGATATCGTCGTCGTCGGACTCCATGGAAAGGGGTTCCCGCAGATCCCACCGCGGGTCCGTAGGGGGGATTCTGTTCGCATTAGCCTCAAATATATTCCCGCTATATGTGCTCGGCGGCTTGGTCGCTCCGTTTCGCCGGGGCGATAATGACAGACTAGCAATGGCCATGGGGCTTGGTGATAACAAGTCAATGTCCATGGGCGTTCCTGGTTGCACTTGTGTTGCAAACATGGTTTGCGCGCGATTGAACGGTGTCCGGGCTGCCCGTCTTGAGTCCTTGGAGGCATTCGGGGTTTCGATATGCAAATCGATTAGGTCCATCGTCACAGTCGACTGCTCATCTACCCGAGCAGCGGCGGATACCGCCTGTGGAGGGTTTTCTGTCTTATCCACAGATGGCGCAGGCTTAGGATTGTGATGATTGTGATTGTGATGCTCTGTGCATCGGCCAGCATCATCTGCTCTGGGACAACTGCTGGCCGCGATAGCAGCCTTGTGCTTTTGTACTTCGGCCTCCACCCTTAGCTTGACTTCCTCCTCAAACTGCTTCTGCAACCGTTGCAGTTCGTTGTTGGCAAGGCGATCGATCTCGAGGCGTGCCTTGACTTCCCACTCTCTTCGGAGTGAGGAGTCGATCTCTTCCCGAATCAGTTCTCGCTCTCGTTCGAGGCCGCTGAACCTGTCACCAAGCTCCTTTTCCTTCTTACGGATCAGGCTCTCTCTCGAACGCAAGGATCGGTTCAAGTCCACTATTTCCTTCTCCTTCCGCATGAGCTTCACCACCGGCAACTCGAGCAGCTGTGCTGTGTCGGGTCTCCTGTCCGGATTGACCCGGAGGCAGTCTCGAATTACCGTGTTCAGTTCAGGAGAGTACATGGCAGGTAGCGTCGCCACTTTGCCCTCCTTGATCTTCTGGATCAGATGATAATGAGTCTTGGCATTGAAAGGTGGTTCGCGCGCGCACAGTTCGTACATGATACACCCCAGTGACCATATATCCGACTTGAGGGTGTACTTCTCGGCAGCACAAATCTCGGGCGACATATAAAAGGGTGTGCCGACATAAGTGGAGGCAAAGTCTTGTGACTTGATCATCTTGGACAGTCCAAAGTCTCCCAACTTGACCGAATTGTCGTCTCCTAGGAAAACTGCACAGGAGGACATGTCATGTTAGTACGTGACCGAAAGATGAATACGCAGAACAATGCGCCATAACCAGATCACATAAAAGAATGTTGCTGTCCTGAAAGCGTTATGGAGCAAACATACCATTCTCCGGCTTCAAATCCCGATGAAGCACCGTCATAGCCCCAGCCGGAGGTTTGGGCGTGCCATTGCCATTTCCTTGTGTCAACATGAACGCGCTACCTCCCACCTCGGGGGGATCGACACCGTAATGACACCGGTACAAGGCCATGACAAGCTGGCTGAAAATACTCCAAACAAAGCTCTCCTGCGCCCTCTTTCCCTTTTGTTGCAAGTCTTTAATCACTCGTCCGAGGTCGCCATTCCCACAGTACTCCATGTACAGGTGAAGATCCTGGCTGGCTTTGAGATGTTCACGGTGGTAGTAGGCTACAATGTTCGGATGGCGCAGATGTGACAGGATTTGGAACTCGGCATGCAGCTGCTCTCGTTCCTTCTGAGACATGCGCAGATACGAGATCTCCTTGCGGCACATGATGAAGCCGTCCGTCTTGCGGCGAACTTTGCGGATGACACCGAAGGAGCCATGGCCTAGTCGTAAGCAGCCAACGGTTAGCAAAACATCAATACTGTGGCAGTGGTGGTATCCAAGAACTTGCCAATCTTCTCCAGCGTATCATATTTGTCCTCTGTCGTCATGGCGAGGCGTGTGTATGAGGGGTGCTCTTTTCTTCGTCAAGCTGGCGCCAAAGAGCTCGATCCCAGGTAGTCGTGCTCACCGGGTAGCCCCCATAAATGGTATCCGATGCGAGTGCAAGGGATCCTGGCCGTATGCGGTGTTGGAGGCAACTTTGCAGGCAGCAGTCGACTGGCAGAGAGTGTGTCCGGGAACGAAGAGGGGGGTATTGAAAGAGGCAGAGAGCTAAGGTATAGAGCGAGGGAGGATGAAAAGGTAGAAGGAGGAAAGGTGCTTTGCTGTGATTAGTGACAAAAAGCTGTTCGTCGCTGTGACAATGTTGCAGAAAAAGACTGTGTCGGAATCATGGACTGCGAGGAGGGGGGGGAAGGGAAAAGGCCTCCGAATATGAACGATGGTCTGGTGCCTGAGCATTGATGGGCCAAATTACCCAAGTATCTCGGCGCGAATGTTTCCTGTCAGGCTGTCTTCCAGGGCCCCCAATGCTATGGACAAGTTACAAGTCACAACCCCATGCTCTGGGGCGACCTGGCGACAATGACGGACGTAAACAGTCGACGCCGCTGCCATGGCAACCGCCGCACAGACATGCGACGGTTTTTCATATCGATAAGGTCGGCCATCCTTCGTCCGTTTGGCGTTCCGGCATAGCGGAGACATGTGGAGCCCGCCGACGGGTGACGCCATGGGCCACGATGCGCAGCCAATGATGTGCCCGACACGCCGCGGGGTCGGCAATTCGAGGTGACATGATTCTGTCCTTCTTCATGCACGACGAGGCTTCCCTTCATCTCTTCGTCTCATCATGCCCAGCGAGGACATCAGGCTTAAGCTTGCCCAGACACACAAGCTGCGGGATGCAAATCCGCTCGATCAGAGCGATGAGTTCAAGGCCTTCATCTTGGCGTGTCGCCATGGCGATTTGCCCAAGTGCCAGGAATATATAAATCAGGGCGTCAACATCAACGGCAGGGACAGCTTTGACTACACGCCTCTCATTCTTGTGAGTGGCGCGAAAATGACCTGCTTCAACGTGATTCGCCAAGCACCCTCCCTCATTAGCTCAAAGGTTGCCTTAATCTACCGGGTGATATGATAAGGGAGGGAGAGGAAAATGTAGGCATACATGGTCCGCAAAGTCACTGACATGGTTGCATACGGTGTCAGGCTAGTCTATGCGGTCATTTTGAACTTGTGCATTTATTGTTAGACTCAGGTATGGTTTCGTCTGCAATCCTTCCAAGACGAGGAATCCAAATGATGTGTGTTACCTTGTTCAGATTGGTATAATGATTAACGTGGTTGTGACCAGGCGCAAACGCCGAGCGCAACACCTTCCAGGGTGAACGATGCATCTACAACGCCCTCAACAACAAAATACGCAAGCTTCTCCTCCAATATGACTTTTCCAAAACCTCTGACCCCCACGTCTACTGGGCCAGCCACATCTCCAGCCTTCTCTCCCGTACCACGCCCTGGACCTCGGACTTTGCGCTGAAAGCGGGCTCTCAGTCCTTTCCGCTTCACAAGTTCCTTCTCGCGTCAAGGACGCCCTTTTTTCAGCAGAAGCTGCAGACAAAGCTCGGCCTGACATCGTGGACGCTTGAAGACCCTGTTCCCGTGAAAGCTGTTTCGATTGTCCTGCGGCACGTATACCTCGACGACTCACCGACGGACCTCCTCACGCCGTCGGCGGGGTCTGTCCCCTTCAAAGAACGTGAAGACGAAGAAGTAGGCGGAGACAAAAAGGTGGAAAAAGTCTTGAAGGATGTGGAGGAACTCAACAAGTGGCTAGGCCTTGAGCAAGGGTGGGATGGCGAAGCCGCCAAGGACAGGCGACTGGCGCGTCAGCGATTCCTGGACGAAGAAGAGCGCGCGCTGAAGCAGCTGCGTGCATTCTTCACCTCCAAGATTCTGGCGAACAAAGTCGTGGTGGATGCGGACCAGGCCAGCAACATGAAGTGGATGTCTGACGAAAACCCAGCGTTTGCAGACGTATTACTCCGCGCAGACGAGCCAGACGACACATACAACAACGACGACGCCGGTACAGTCGAATTCGCACCAGCCCACGCTATACCTACACCACCAAGTAGCCATGCGGCTTCCATCCACGCCAGCTTAAGCAGCGACAGTCACTCCTTGAAGTCCACCCGTCGATGCGTCCTCTACCCCGTCCACAAAGCCATGCTCATCCGCAGCGAGTACTTTTCCAAAATGTTCTCTGGCGACTTCCTCGAGTCCCAGCACGCAGAGCACCTCCGCATCATCACCATTGACGTATCGCCCCCCGTTCTGGAGCTAGTCCTCACCTACCTCTACATTGAAAATCCCATCATTCCTCTTCAACATGCCCTAGACGTCCTCTACGCCGCAGATATGCTCTTCCTCGATGCTCTGAAAACGAAAGCCGCCCAGGCTATCAGTGCGCTCGGCAATCCTACCACCACCACCACCGGCGCTCCTCAACAACACACGCCCAAACCTCAGCAAGTCATCTCGCTTCACAACGATCCCCTTGAAACAGAGCCCATAAATATCTACGATGTCGTCCACGCAGCATGGGATCTCCGCGTGAGACGCCTCGAAGAATTCGCGGCTAGATACCTAGCATATCATCTGGAGGACTATATCGACGATCCTGACTTCCATGACCTCATCCGGGAGAGTGCCTCTAGGATCAAGAAGCGCGAGGAGACGGATTCGATTGAGTTGCTGGATGATATTCGGCATTATCTGTCGGATAGGTTCCGGTTGCGGTTTGCGGATACGCGGCTGGATCAGCTAATGGAGGTGGGGGATGAGGAGGGGGGTCAGGGGGCAGAGAATGTGGATGGGCATACCGGAGAGGAGGAGGGAGAGGATGCGGCTGGTACTGGAGAGAGAGATGGAGAGGCCGCGGTTGGTGGACATGATGGTGAAGGGGGTAATGCGGAACGAGAACACAAACTACAGCGTGAGGAGCCTGATGCAGTGACAGAAGATACATTCGCGTCGGACGCGATTCATCATCAGTTGTTGCTGGATAAGATTGAAGATATGTTGGAAAGGTTGAAGCTGAGTGGTTAAGGCCCAGAAGACTGCCCACAAACGATCCAAACTTCGATAGGAAGTGTTTATCAGCCGAGGTGGTACGTACTTGCCTCTTGATAGAGCGGCTTGGAGTAGATTTATGCCGCACCGGGTGAATGAAAAGGTTGTTTGGAGGGCAAGCGCGGGAGATGCCAGCGCTTAAGGTCGGCGCAGGCGCAAATAGAAGCAACATCAAAATCAGGAAGAGGGTTCCGTGCAACTACAACGTCTCTCGTAACCCGTTTTACGTTCGAGGCGTCGAACTCGGAACATGAGCGCAGCGTGGTAACGGAACGACGAGGCGAGGATATCTTACCGAATGAGGGTGTTCAGGGATTCATCCCACGGAAAGAATGGAAGTCCATTGTGAATTACATCGTTGTTCAAGCAAGCAAGTGAGTGAGTGAGGATGCAGTCGTTCTCATTGCATTTTAGCTACTAGATACCCATGCTATCGAGATACATATTCCATGATATGTAGCAACCCAGTGCTCCTCAGCCAACAGCCACATGAAAAACTCATACCGAGGCAAAACTCTCCTGATGCAAAACTCGGCGAGATGTGTTTTGACATCATATACTTACCACCAGGGCAACAGCGCCACAGAGCAGCACCGAGTTACGCGCATCTCCTGGTTTCCCTTAGGCCCCATTACCCAAGATGTAGAAAAAAAAAAAACGGCTGAATAAAAAAATAAGACAAAACAATACATTCGGGCCATTCTGTTCTGTGGGATTGGCATGCTTGTATCACGAAGCAAATGAATGACAAAACGGAAAGGAAGAAGGAAAAAAGGCCGCAAGTCAACGCCAGTCCATGAATGCACATACAATACAATATCTCATCTCGCATAGGCACAAGCTGTTGTTTTAAAGGCGCCTCAAAAGAACACATATCCACAAGCCTCGACAGGTAGTCACATATCTCCACACCAACTGAATTCCCAATACATGCCAAGCATGACTACGACGAAGGCTTATCCACCGGGGTCGGTGCAATTCTTCGCCTCTTAGGCTCAGTCATCTTACTCTCATCTTTCTCCCCATCACTGACATCTCGCTTGATGCCAACACTGCTTCCGGCCGTGCTCCTCGGCGTCTCCGGCGGCGTTGCCATGGGAATCCCACCAATTTTCCCCGAATTAGTAGCCGTAAGAGCGGGCACGCTTCCAGAAATGAGATGCGGGTTGCTGATAACCCCGGTAGGCACAGAAGTAGCCTGCGTAGCAATTGAAGACGTCGAGTTCGAACGAGTCGGAGACGACGGCCGTTGCATAGTTGGGAGTACCATGACAGGAGGCGAGGAAGCAATAAAGGAACTGGTCGCGCTGCGCTGGTGGTGTGAGCTACTGGGAAAAGGCGAATGCGGTGCAAAGCTTGTAGTCGGCGTGGCAATAGGCGTGCTATGAGTTGGAGCTGCTGTCGTCGAGGTAGTCACCATCGGCGCGATTTCACCCTTGTACAAGTCTCCCAGTTCACCGGCGGCAAATGAAAGACTTGAGCAGAATCCGTCGGATGACGATATGATCAACGTAAGGCCGTCACTCGACCTGCGATGGATTTGCATGTTAATCATGTTTCACAGACTGGCTGCAAGTGTTTGGCCACGAATGACAATAAGGAGGCGTCTTACCAGGCGAGATCGGTGAAGGTGGCACAATGTAAATTGCTCACGATACAGATAGGCGTCTTTTGCTGTGTGTCGTACACGAGTACCGAATCCTGAGTCGCAACCGCATAGACCATACGATAGGGCAGCAAGAATGCAGGCTTTGGGCCAGGAGTCGAGGCATCCGTGTCCACGCCGAGGGCCTTGGACTGCGTAGCACCACTAGACCCAGATGTCGTGCTTGCCGGAGGTGGAGGGGGTTCCATTGCCGGGGCGGAGGGGGGCGCTTTTTCAATTGGATCGGGCAACGAGGGCAGTGCCTCGTCACCAGACGTGTCAATGGTAACGTGCTTGGTGGATGAAGGCGTCTGACGCAGTGTATAAAAGAGGGGAGAGCATTTGACCACCACGGAGGGCTTTTTGTGCCCTGGCAAATGGGCAATCGGCGGTTTATTAATGCCGCCACGGGTGTATATGTAGACTGTATTGATCACCTCGTACGTCGGCTTTGCATCCTTCTCTGTTTGATGTTGGGTCTGATACTGGCCTGATGGGGTGAGCAGCAGGCTGCCCTCAGGCGTGAATGTGAGCCGCCGGAAGAATGAAGTCAGCGTCTCGTTCGCATACAGACTAGCATTCTTGTGTCCCATTTGCGGTTTGGGGGATGCTTCCATTGGCATCACCGCTGGTAGTGGCATCGCGGGGGCAGGCGACGCTGAACGACGGGACGAGAATGACGATCTTCGACTGTGGCTCACCACGCTGGGGGGGTTCATGGGAAGTGGAAACGAAATCGGAGTGCCGGGTGCTGAGGGTGCTGAGGGTGCAGGAGATCCTATCGATGCGACGGAATCAATCACAGACAGCTGGGCTCGATGGCCAAAGTCTGGCGGCGCGGGGCTGCTCGATGATATACGCCGTGGAGGCAGATCTGCTTTTATGTGACTTGCCAGTCGCGGCGTTTTATCATCATGGCTGAGTGAGTACTGCCCATCCTTGGTTTTGAGGGAGTAAATGTGGACAGATCGATCAGACGACTGCGTAGCAATGTACTCGTTCCACGGATCCCAGGTCACTCCCTGGACGTAGTGACTATGTTCGGCGATTTGTCTGACGAGAGTTCCTATCGTGTTGTATTTTTGTCAGTCACCAGTCGGCGGCAGCAGCATCCATCAAGAACTCGTGCAGCGTACCTGAGTTGGCATTATATATCCGGGCAATGTTGTCCATGCTTCCAATGATGAAATGAGCAGCATCAGGTGACCAAGCCAAGTCGTATATCTCGGCTCCGCTCGATCGGCACATGTGTTTCGCTCGCCATGACTCCTTGTCGTCTTGTGCATCGATGCCAAAATTCGAGGGAGGAAGATCACTGGGAACCCACAAAATGACGTTCCCATCGTCGCCCGCCGATGCAATAGTTTCGCCTATGTAGGGGAAGCTGTCATTAGCTCTCAGCTCCCAACGCCACGGGTTGGAAGGGTTTCGGAAAGGATAGCTTTTAAGCACGTACCTTTTGGCGCCCAACGAACCACATTCACAGCTTGATTGTGTTTGGACAAGGTAGACAAATAGTCGACCTTGCGTTCAAGACCGTCAGATTCGACTTTCCAGATTCGAACGTGGTTATCACCACCCGCAGTAGCGAGACGACCCTTTCCAGCCGGCTCAAAGTGAGCAGAGTAGATGGGGGCATTTTGGTCGTGCCAATTGATAATAAGTGGCGTGGCCTTCATCGTGACAGAGGCACTTGTCCAAAAGGACGACTATCGCATGGCCGGAAGGAAGTTGGTTGAGACCAAGGTGGTCGAAGCTTGTCGGTCTTCAAGCTACGCGTTTTGTTATGTCTCTTGTCGAGGGATGCTATCAAAAGAGAGTCACTTTTCGATTCCAGCTTAGCCTCGGATAGCCGCGGTCGTGTGCGAGCAGGCAGCGAAAAGGCCTTCGGACGGGACGATACTGGCTGCTGGTATGGCTGCTCGGAGGCGCTCGATGGCTGATACGTGCTCCGACTCGAGACGATATCCGGGATGGCTGACAGGCGGAGGATGCAAGGAAAGCTGGAAGTGAACTCGAGGATGAAAATGCGAAGTGTTTAAGAGACTAGGTTTGTGATTTACAACTTGAGAAGGCGGTATTGCAAGAAGCACAGGTAACACCCGTTAGGCGGTGGGAACGAGAAGCATGTGAAGTGGCCCTGCATTAACTGTGAACTTGATCCAAAGCGGAGCGGCAGACGCGCCAGAACGTGGCGGGGAAGAAAGAGCATTCAAGGTTCAGGTGCCTGCTCCTGCAGTCAGCTGTTCCAGGGCCCACCGTCGGTGCTAGGTACCTAGGTACCTATGTTGTGCGTACCTATGTACTCCGTACCTAACGCCGTATGCCTACGGACCACGGTAACCTAGGTAGCGAGCGGTACGTACCTACCTAGGTCGCAGTGGTGTGTGTCCAGACTCCACAGCGCACTCGCGGCAACCACCTGTGATAACCGTGACAACCATGTCTGCTCTCCCTGTATGTACCTTCAAAGAACCAAGTTGTGTTGCCCTTGCATTTGCTACCTAGACTCGTGCACCATCTGCAGTCATGTTCGAATCCGTCATTTCAAATCTCACCATCAGTGGCTCTATCAATTTTGTAGGTATGTACCTGGGCCGGCAGTGCCTATTGATGCACACCTAGACGCCGCCTCAACGTTCAGTAGGCAGTACCTATGTACCTAAGGAGGTAAGTTCCCACGTAGGTGACTAGGCACGTAGTACATAAGGTACCTAATCTACCTCCTACGGACAGGTAGGCAGGCGGGCAGATTCCACAGCACACAGTCCAGTGACTCCAGTCGCAGTCACAGGAAGCTTCTCAGTATGGAAACACACACAAATTCTCATCTATGTACATATGTATTCAGCTAGGTATACCGCATAAACTGGGAACTTCCACCTACCATCGAGCACGAATCATCCCACATAATCGTACCAAGCTTCCTTCAGTGAGGGCCTCTAAAGCCGGGATGCTTGGCACGATTGTGTGGGATGGTTCGTGCTCGATGGTAGGTGGAAGTTCCCAGTTTATACAGTATCTAGTCAGCGTATTTGTAATCTGCTTTTGGACTCGGGACGTTGCTTCTGACTCTTCTTCGATTTCCTTTCTTTTTCCCTCACCCTCTTTCTCTTTGTCCGTCACGGTTAGTCGGCACTGGGCACTGATTAGTGATATCACGCTGCATGGGTCCACAGACCAAGTCGTCCTGATCAAACTCTGCTCCCTGTCATTGAAGCGGATTGTAAGTCTTACATGTACCGTGAAACGATGGCTGCATAAGGAGTACGCCAGATGTCGGTCTCATTCCCGTCGTCAGTACCTACTAGCCTCGGTTTACCAATCAAAAAGTCACCTACCAATCACCTACTTTGTGACTCATATACTCGTACTGCTGCATGCATCGCGATCTCATCTGAATGGAACAAGCCTTTTGGCCAGCTTCCTTGGCCGACTTCTACAATTACATAGGAGTGTTGGGCTGGGCTCCGATGCTGCACCGGGATTGCTGCGTGGAAGCTGATGGAAGCGGCTGTGGGTCATATCCTGTGTTCCGGCCAATACCTCCATGTACTTAAACATTCTCCTCGCTGGTCATCTCGTAGTCTAGATCTTCACTGAATTTCAGTCACGTCTTTCTCTTCTTTGGTTGAGGCCTTTGGGGGTCATGAGGACTTCCATTGGCTTGCGCCCTTCGTTCGCGGTAGAACGTTACGGAATCCTCTGAGGATTGCCGCTCACCCTTTTTGTCCTTTGTCTTGTCCTTTATTTTCTAGGAGGTAGGAGGTAGTGCTGGTTCAGCCGTGCTTCCCCCAGTCTATACTTGGCAAGGGTATGTACTAGGTACCTGTAACCTTAGGTACCTAGGTACTCCGTATGTAGTCAAGGCATACCTACATTTATTGATACGAGGCAATCTGGGAAGGCCATGAAAACGCCCATGGGGGAATCTAGCGGGGGGCTTTCGAATGGCGGAGATAGTAGAATATTCCATTGATGTGCGAGTCAGTGTGGCATGGTCCGTCGGTCGTGTGCTATGAAACTTGACTGACTGCCTCTACGGTGGGTCAGGTATGTAGGACTCGAGGCAGCTCGGACATGAAAGATGTTGGAGATGAGTGGCGATGTAACTTGTCACCAGGGATGCTGTGTTCAATTCAAGCGGGCGAAAGCACTGCAGAAGCGCAAACTTACAAGTACCTATCTATGTATTGAGATGGGCGCAATTTCGTGGACCATCAGATGGGAGATGGGGGGTGCTGCGCAGCGAGACCCCGAGTCAATGAATACTGAGTTAGGTACATTAGGTACATAGGAGGTAGGTATGTACCTCTCCGTACACGATTAGGTACATGCACGCGTGCTGGCTACCTACCTACCTACCTACCTACCTACCTACCTCGTGAGTCGTACGTATTGGGTAGAACTTCATGTCACGGGAATCGGCCACCGCGAGACCATGAAACATTGGAATCAAGTATGTATCTTTCGCAGGGTCTCAAACTCCTTCCTGAACAGGCCCAGTGAACCAACCCCTCTGTAGACTGTGACTCTGTCTTCTCCGCAGCCAGCCCTAGACAGTAGACTGACTCTAGAGTCCTTGACCGCGAGCTGTCCCCTCATTATAATAAAGAGAAGCAACCGACCTTCGATTCGCTGTAGGTACTGGCTCCCACCACTGCATGGCTCTGCTGATGACTGATACCCACCTACCTTCGATCGCCATCATCCATGGGATCGAAATGTGTCGGGATGAGGCATCCATCGTACATACATACATACATACATACATACATAGGTAGGTACATACATATCATGAGTGCAATACCCGCGTGTACTACACACCAAACGCTATTACAGAGGTATTTGAGGTATCCTAGGATCTTGCAGCCCCCCCGTCGCAACGTTGATCGACCCCCATACCAGGTAGGTGCTAACTCCGTAGGTATGCGTCAATCAAATCCACCCCGTCATTCAAGCCGCTGGGAGGCGCTTGTGACACAACTGGTTAGTCATTGCTCGTTCAGCCGGAAGACGATAACCACCGAGGAATCAACCATTGAGTAAGACCTAACACGAACTAGGATCACCGATGACTCCTCACAGATCCATCGATCCAGGGTCCTTTACGCGAGGCTGGCGGGCTGCCAGTATCTTCACTCAACTTGTTCCTCCTTGGTCTAAGGTCTATCCCAAACCTCAACTCAAGATACTGACTGTGTCGTGGCTCTATTGAGTCTGTGATTGCATTTATATCTGCCTGGCCTTGGTCTTCCTGTACTTTCAGCTCGTACTGCTTCAAACTGAATGGAGCCCTGCCTTTTGACGCGACGCGCTTTATCACTGTTATCCATCAAGATATCAACGTCTCCAAGCCGTTTCTCTTCCGCGATTGCTTCTCGCAATTGCTCAATCTCACACTTCGAAACATTGCCAGACCATTTCATCTGTGCCGTCGCGTTTTCGGGGGACGTATTGTCACCAAACAGAGTCGCTCTGTAAATACATCCCAGTTGAAGTTTTCCTATTGTCCTCTGAAGGAAGCTAAACAATTGTAGCTTGGGCACACCAAACTTTCATCATGAACGATGCAATACTCCTGTCGCTCTGTGCTGCAGGCTTAGGAGTCACTTGTCTGAGTAGCTTGCCGGGACTCTTCGCACTGCTTGCTCAACTACGGGATCGTACGCCTCGTGACAACTTCTATGAAGATGTTGACGGTAAAAGCACGCCAGAATCAATGGCAGCTTTCTCAAATAAGGCGCCCAAGATTTGTCTTCTGATGTCTACCGTGGTTGGCTTTGGTCTTTCAATCACTGCGACCATCTTGTCGATTCTTGATCCCTTCGGTGATGAGCTTGCCTTGGAGAATTGGCTTTCAAATGGTTGTTGGGTAAGTTAGTTCATATATCGCATCTATAACCGACGGATTCTAAAACATGCGCATTAATTTCCCGTCCGTCATAGGCCGCCATCGTTCTGCAAGCCATCTTGATTAAAATGAACCATTCATCCGTCAAGTCGTACGATCTGGGCTTGTGGGTGTTTCTTTCAAGTTTAATAACCGCCGCCGTAACGATTGCAGAAGCCAGCTACGTGAGCAATTATGCTTCGCCGAGGAACAATGCACAGCTCATTGTGCGCATCGTAAACGTCTTCGTGTTGATCACCGTGCTTTTTTCATGCATAACTATACCCCGCCGGCCTACAGTCTTCTACAAGGGAGAAAAGGTTGATAATGAGTGGACGACCTCAGTTCTGAGCCGATACACATGGAGCTGGGTGAACGATCTTCTCCAGACCGCCCAGCGCAAGGGCGATCTCGACAACAAAGATATTCCGCGACCTGATCATGCCATTCGAACCGAGAATCTCGTTGATGTGTGGAATAAAGCAAACTATAAGGGGGGCTTGCTGCAGTCCTTACTCAAGGCTTACGGCGCGCGTGTTCTTGTGCAATGGATCGTTATTCTAATTCGATGCGGCATTGGAATCGGCCCTTTCTGGGCCATGCTTCGAATTGTACAATTGCTGGAGGACCGGGACGCTGGCATGGGCACGCCACACGAGCTTTGGGGATTGGTGTTTCTCATGGGCCTTTTTACTCTGGGTGAACAGGTAAGTCACTAATATTCCGCTCAGCATATCAAGCAGCTCAAATCTGACCGCGCTCACAGTGGCTGGACGGCTGGGTTGTGTGGTTTTCCATCACCAAACTCTTTACGCCCGTCAGAGGGCAACTCTCTGCCCTAGTGTTCGAGAAGTCGCTTCGCCGAAAGAACGTCAAGAATGCCGAGAAAGCCATCGAGAGCGATACATCCGAGGAGGACAACGGCGGTAAAAAGGACGAAGAGGGAGATGACGAGGATAGCGTTTTGAAGTCCAAGCAGGCCATTGCGAATCTTGTCGGTGTAGACACAAAACACATTTCCGACTTCGCAATCATGCAGCTCTACATCATCAGCAGCATTGGCAAACTATTTCTTTACTCGGGTTACCTCGTCAATCTCATCGGGTGGATTCCGTTTGGCGCTGGCATTTTAGCATGGTCGTTTGTTCTCCCCGCCAACACGATTGCTGCGAGATTCTATCTCAAAGCCGAGACAAGACTGATGAAGAATCGGGACAAAAAGTTGGCCGTAGTCAACGAAGCTTTGCTAGGTATGCGTCAAATCAAGTTCTCTGCCCTCGAAGGTCAATGGGAGAAGAAAATTCATGCCATGAGAGAAATTGAGATCTCGTCTCTCAAAAGCGTGTTCAAGGCCGACAGCATTTTGTTCTTCTGCTGGGTAGCCAGCCCGATTATTCTGGCAGCCACGTCTTTTGCTGTCTATGCCATCATCAATGGACGTCTTGCACCTTCTATTGCTTTTGTAAGCATTGGTATTTTCAAAAGCTTAGAAGTTTCCCTGTCAGTGCTTCCGGAACTCCTTACTAGCGCAATTGATACACTGGTCTCAATTCGGCGTATCGACAAGTATCTCAAAGGCCCAGAAATGAAGAGGAACCTAACAGAAGGCCACGATATTGCTTTCGATAATGCCACCATCGCTTGGCCTGTCGACGATGAGGTTCCCGAAGAGGAACGTTTCATATTGAACAACATTGACCTATCATTTCCCTCGGGAGAACTGTCCGTGATCTCTGGCAAGACCGGGACCGGAAAGAGTTTGTTGCTCAGTGCTCTACTAGGAGAGTGTGACTTAATAGATGGTACGATATTCGTACCACCGACGGTCGCGTCGCCGTTTGATCGTCACGATGACAAGGCACACCCTGGAAACTGGATTCTTTCCGGTGCTGTAGCTTATGTTGGGCAAAGCCCCTGGCTCGAGAGCGCCTCCCTCCGCGACAACATTCTATTTGGATTACCCTTTTACAAGAACCGCTACGATGCCGTTCTTGAGGTCTGCGCTTTGAAGATGGACATTGAGATACTGACCGACGGCGACCAGACCGAGCTTGGTGCTAACGGCATCAACCTCAGTGGTGGCCAGAAATGGCGTCTCACTCTTGCTCGCGCCATCTACTCGCGGGCCGAAATTCTCATCATGGATGATATCTTCAGTGCCGTAGACGCGCACGTCGGACGCCATATCTTTGAAAAGTGCATCGCTGGTCCTATCTGCAAGGGTCGAACAAGATTGCTGGTCACCCATCATGTTGCACTCGTCGAACCTTTGACAAAGTATCTTGTTGAACTCGGGGAGGGCACGATCCTACATTGTGGTCTGACATCGGACTTGGCTGAAGACGGCACCCTTGAATTGATCAAAAGCCATGAACCGAGCCAGCAGGATATTCAAGTGGATGATGCAACAGACGAGGCGACTGCTGTGAACTCGCAAGACCATTCCTTTGAAGAGGTGGACGACTTGGACGAAGGTGCGACTACCTTGCACAAGGTGCCATCTAAGACGGCCAAGACGTTTGTCGCGGATGAGGTGCGTGCCAAGGGCAACGTCAAAGCACATGTATATGGCACTTTTCTCAGCAGCAGTGGTGGTTGGGTACTCTGGGGGATCTGCGCAGTCTTGTTTATAATGTTTGAAGTAGGAAACCTCGGACGGAACTGGTGGGTGCGTATCTGGACTGGTGCTTCGGGGAAGACGTCATCTTCTGCTGCTGCTGCTGCTGAGCACGGCATGGCGTATGGCCTCTCTTATCAACACAGCTCTTTACACTCGGCAACGACGTCTCACAACCTAACTGCTTCGGGTCAGTCCGAGCATGACCTCTCCTACTACCTCTGGGTCTACATCGCCATCGCGGCTGCTAGTGGCATTATCGGTACTCTGCGTTTCATCTGGTCCTTCATCATGAGCATCAAGGCGGCGAGGACTTTGTTCCGCCGAATACTATTCACCATTATGCGGACACGGTTGCGTTGGCTCGACACGGTTCCAGTCGGCCGAGTGCTCAACAGAATGACAGCCGACTTTGACATCATCGACAACAGAATCACAAAGGATCTGGGCTTTTTCTTCTGGCGCGTTTTGGGGTTACTGGGCGTATGTGTGGCAGCGCTCTTGGTCTCCCGTCTCATGATCCCCCTGGCTGTCATCTTATTCGTTGCTGGTGCCTTTGTAGCGATCAAGTTCCTTGACGGTGCACGACCCGTGAAACGACTAGAGAGCAATGCCAAGTCTCCCGTTTTCGAGCTCTTCAACTCGTCCCTGGCCGGCGTGTCCACGCTGCGAGCGTTTCGAAAAACACAAGTCTATGTCGACCGAATGCACAGCCTCCTCGACACCTGGGACACCATCTCGATACACAACTGGGCTCTCAATCGTTGGCTAGGATTCCGCATGGCCTTGCTTGGCTCCATCTTCACGACCGTCGTTGGCATCATCGTGGTCAGTTCTTCCTTTGTGGACGCCGCACTGGCGGGCTTCACACTCTCCTTTGCGCTGGACTTTTCTGGCAATATGCTCATGGCCATCCGAGGGTACGCCACGCTGGAGCTCGACATGAATGCAGCCGAACGTGTCATTGAGTACACCGAGGTCGAAACAGAGGACCTAGGCGGCGAGATACCCCCCGCAGCATGGCCAGCGACCGGCAACATGGATGTCAAGGATCTCGAGGTGGGCTACTCGGACGATATGCCCCCCGTTCTCAAGGTTGTCTCGTTTGACGTGAAGAACAATGAGCGCATCGGCGTCATCGGCCGCACCGGAGCAGGCAAATCCTCACTAACGCTAGCTCTATTCCGATTCCTCGAAGCTCGATCCGGCCAAGTCAAGATTGACGGCATCGATATTTCCAAAATCCGTCTGCACGATTTGCGATCCCGCCTGGCCATTATTCCGCAAGATCCCGTACTATTCTCTGGCACTATCCGCACCAATCTGGATCCCTTTGAGGACTACACCGACGAGGAGCTCAAAGACTGTCTCTCTCGCGTGCACCTCGTCGACTCTACACCCGTCAACAGGCCCTCATCACCATCATCATCACCAGCCGCCTCCGCCGCCACCATATCGACCATGGCTCCCAAAAATGCCAACATCTTCCGCGACTTATCGAGTGGCATTTCCGAATCGGGCGGCAACCTATCCCAGGGCCAGCGCCAGCTCCTATGCATTGCCCGAGCCATCGTCTCCCGCCCCAAGGTCATGGTTCTCGATGAGGCAACCTCAGCTGTAGACATGGCAACGGATGCGCTCATCCAGCGCAGCATCCGCGAGCAATTCACAGACAGTACCCTCATTGTCATTGCGCACCGGCTGAGCACCGTTGCGGACTTTGACCGGATTCTCGTGCTCAGCGAGGGTACTGTGGCGGAGTTTGGAAGCCCGCAGGAGTTGTGGGATCGGGAGGGGGGGATCTTTCGGGCTATGTGTGAGCATAGTGGTGAGAAGACTAAGCTGAGGAACATGATTTTGGGGAAGTCGAGATGAAGTAGTTGGACAGTGTTCAACATGAAGGGTAAATTTTTCCGACTTTTGCAAAAAGCGTTTTTGAGAGGTCAAAGGTTGCACAGGTGTTTGTTTGACGGTTTTGGAGGGGTGTTGTTTTTCATCTTGGCAAAAGTTTGCGTTGCTGTTTTCTGGTTCCTTCTCTTTTCTTGGCTACCTTTTTTTTTTTGGTGTTTGGATGTATGATACCTCTTTCGTGGCTTGACTATCTGCGCAGACAGGACGGTTGGGGGAAGCTGTGCAAGACAGGGGGTATATTTTGTGTGCATGGAGGAACTGGAGACGGGAGAGGAGGAAATCATGGCGTTAACTTCAACATTCTTTGGCTTTGAGATCACAGAAAATTGGATATACTGAGTTTAGTTTTAAGATGATGAATATACGGAGACTTAATGGATCATGGATGTAATGAGTAAGAGTTTGCGAATGATGAGTGTACCAATTGTGAAAGGTCACTTGATGGATGCACTCGGTGCGAAAGAAGAGACGTTCCGAGTTTAGAGAAATGGGTATACTGAGCCTTAAGATCATGAGACTGCTGAGCGTGAAGGACTACGGATGCACTGAGTGCTAAGAATGACAGATGCATGTAGCTTAGGATCATGATGCTCCGAGACTGATCATGTGGGTGCGTATTGAAGTTGACAGGTAACAGAGGCAGATGCTACATCACGGCACAACATAAAAGAGTACTATGTTTCCCATCCCATCTGACAGCGGCGCGTGTAGAGATGAGGGCGAGCAGTGTCGGCCTGCAACCACGGATGCGGTTTCATATATCATGACGTTCGGAACATAGCGAGATATTGCGTGTCGTAGCCAATTCAGGTTTTGCTATTGTGACAAAAAGGTAATCACCATCTCACTGTACTGGGTAATGCAGACAATGTACAAAAAAGCGCCCTGCAGTGGGCATCGTCTTGCTTGCCCATTTCCATCCCCTTTTGCACTTCAGCCTCCCACCCGTAGGAAAGATGGTCCTAGCAATAGAAAGGGAAAAGGAAGAACATGCAGAATGAAAGAACAGCAAACTAAAGGAAAGCAACGAACTAGAAGATGTATGCTGTCCCTTGTTATATTTCGTGCGTCTAGAAAATTTCTGGCGTGGCGTTCTGCGAATTGGCTCGTTACAATAGATGGAGTGGGGTTGGAGCTCTAGATGTGTGTTTGGGTGCGTGTATTAAATCGAATTCGAGTGTGTATTGCATGAATACTAATCGGTGGAAAGAGATCGAGTTTTTGAACGAGGCCAGAAGGAGAGGACACAAAGGTTTGTGTCCCTCTTCTTATTATTCGTTGGAGTTCATTCATGCTATGCCGAGTGAAAGAGACTCATGCCTTGGCATCGGTCGAGTTCTTGGAAGCCAAACGGCGCTCCTCAGCCGCAACCATATCTACATCATCACGACCAAGTCAGCAGAACGCACACAATCTATGAGTCAGCTGGAATTCATGCTTACCTTTCCACAGATCCTGCCCTTCATATTCCTCCCTATGGACCTTCCTCTCAATGATATGCTTATGCTCTGGATCGTTCGGATCCAGCATCTTGATCGTCTCCCACCTCGACCTCCCCTGCTTCGCATCATTCATCTCAAACGCCGCACTAGCAATCAACACCGCCAGCGTCAACCCCTGAGCATACATTCTCGCCTGTACAAGCTTCTGCGCCGTACTCATCGGCGATCTTCCCACGAGGGCCAGCGCCACGGCCATGCTCGCGAGCCACGAGGCAAACACAATAGAGTACCTGTTCTCACGACCCCATTCCATGAAGTGTTCATACGAGGACTCGTTTTCGCGGGCAATCCGCATGGCGCGCTGCGTGGCATCCAGATATCCGTAGTTGGGATCGTGCTGGCGCAAGAACTCGTTGGAGGAGTGTTCTGCGTAAACGATGGCGCCAAAGGTACCCGTTGAGGTGACGAGGAAGGTGCGGAAGGGAAGCGTCAAGCTGCGGAAAGCTGCGTAGCGGCGCGAGGCGACAACTGCGCCGCCTAGGCCGAGGGTCAGACAGATTGAGCCGCCGATGAGGCCGCCGCGCATGACATGACGGTAGTGAGCCTGTTCGTCTGCAGTTTTTTTGCTCATCGTTGGAGACGGTAGGTGAGGTGGTGCGAGGAAGAGGATGGCAATGGGATGCTGTGCCGTTGTTGTGTTGGTTCTAGCGGGAGATCGGACTGAAAATAGGTGTAGATGATCGCTGAGGGCCAAGCGGTGAATTGGGCGGATGACGGTTCAGATTATATAAGGTACATATGTACATACCTAGATTATGGCTCTAGGGTGGGTTCTGACGTAACCACCAGGGTGGGGCGTCGTCAATTGCGTGAATAAGCTGCTACGACTCTACGAGTCCTAATGTATCGTGGATGTGGTGTACGGAGTAAAGAGTAGAAGCGATGGACGAAGCTTGTTGTCTCAGCTCCCGCGCCTTTGTATGAACAAAACATCCCCCTCATAAGAGACAGACATTCGCGTTGCAGTGAAGCATTCTTGCCCTCCCGACTTGATATTCTGCAAAATGCCTCACGAGTCACGACAAAGCACAATGAGAATGTTCCGGGCCGTAATCGCGCGAAGGGTCGACCGTCGGATCGGGGCTCGGGCGGAGAGGTGGGGCTACCAACGGCTTGGCTCTGCAACAAGCAACTCGATGTACGATTCGGGATACAGAAATCCCGGGGCGCGATTTCTGTTGCGGGATGTAACTTGTCAATCAGGATTCGATTCACTGTGCGTATACTCCGTAGAGAAGAGCTCATTGTCTCTCAGTGTCTGTCCGTTGGGTGCACGAAGTTGGCTCATCAAGTGGCTCGTTGTTTCCTCGACATGTTTCGCTTCTTTGCGCCCCGGAGATGGCTCGGCATGATGTCACTATGGGCGCGGCTCCCTTCCGGATGTCTTTCTGTCGCGACTCGCGCCCACTCTTTTGTGCAACACTTTCATTTCTACGGAGTACGAGTACGGATTCTCCGATTAGCTAATATTGCCCGTTTATGCTCCATGTTACCAGTTCTTTATGAGGTATACTGTGAGGTCTTTCAGACTTCTGTCGCTTTCATTAGTCGCTCTTACGTTAGCGCAAGCTGCCATTGGTCACTCTTACGTTGGTCGGGATGCCCCTGAATGCGGCCGCCCAACCCAAGCAAATCGCCTCCACGTCACAGCAGTAGTAAATCGGCTCGTGCCAAATGTCTTGGATCGGACTACCACCCATCATCACGTGGCATTCATCCGGAGCCTTCCTTTCCTCAAGGCTCGCACCCGTCCACACTGCCGCCAGTCTCAACACCAGATGAGGATGTGCTGTATATGGAAGGCACCACAACGCTTGATGACTTGGCCATCACAGATACCGACATAGAGCGCATCAAGTGCTCGAGTAAAAATCTCGGCGACAACAAGCAACAACGATGCCACAGATGCAACTGTTTCTGGTTTGACTTGGAAGTCATTTCGGATATCTGCGAACGTTTTCGAAAGGCAGACACAATTTACCAAACTCCAAGGCGTGGACAACATGGACCGGGCATGCCCGAGCTGTGGTCGGCAGAGAATAAACTCGATCTGGGTGTAGTACCAGCCGACTTGCCCCAGCTGGACCAGATTGAAGAGTGGCTCATCTCTCGAGTTCACGTTCACGGGTATAAGGGGCACGTCATCTCCTTCCTGAAGGATGTCGGCACAGTGTACGATACGCTGCCCCTGATAACATCGAGCTCGATACAATTGTTGTCCGCCCACGCAACACAACATCGGAACGGGGCATGATATGGCAATTCAGGTCGGCATTCAAAGTACGCAGAAAGGCTATCGCCCAATGGTTGAACTGGCTTGTTCGGAACAACCTGCTGTACCGCGGTGTTGTTGTTGACGCCCCGGGTCTGCAGCAACCTCCTGTCGACGGACATGTAGGCGATCAGCTTCCAACAATTGAAGCTGACGCTGTGCAGGCTGAACTGGAAATGTGTGATGCCGCAGCCACAGACAATGACAGCACCGACGGTGACGAACTGTGGGAGGGCGCGGCCGTGCCGCATTTCATGGCTCACCAGACGGATGTGGACGCGTTCAAGGAGTAGATTCTCCAAGGTCCAGACGCGCCCGCAGCTCAGTCTATCCCACTACGACCAGCCTCACCAAACATACCACTGCGTCGAGTGGGCCGCAAACAGTCCACGGCGACATCACAAGACTCGGTGGGGGGTGCATTCGATTCACAATCAACTGCATTGCCTCAGGCTCCCCAGTCATCCCTTCTCCGAGCATTCAATCTTCGGCCAGCTCACAGGCCTCGCAAGCGGATGCCTCCAATCGGTCACCAACTGCATTGCCTGTAGGGCAACCTGCCATGCGTATCCCGAGCATTAGACAGACGGGGATTGACGAGCTCGGACAGAAGGAACCCTTGCTGGCGATGGCATTCCCGACTCTGTACCCGCAAACACAGGAGACTATGTATGTTGAAGCTCACCTACGCTCGGTGACTTTCAAGGACTATATTCTGCGTGCTCTCAAGCTTTCTGATGGGCGGTTTGCCCAGCATCCCGAGTTCCGCCAGGTAGTGTACAACATGTGGGTTCGCTCGCAGACAAACAAGAGGAGTACTTACTACCTCAAGGAAGATCAGCGTGAGGACATCACGATTGAGAAGCTGAGGGAGTAGTCATCTGGTATGTATGTAGGTGTTAGGACTCAGGACGTAGCCTGACCAGTAGACCACCTAAGACAATGTGACTTGCGTCGCAAGACCCCTTCAGTTTTGCCTATCTTTGGCGCGCACTGGCACAGCTTCGCGTCACTTTCTTTTGTACTCTCTTCGTTAATAGAGCTTAGTACTTACTCGTCCGCCTCCTGTGCCCTCTGTGACCGGTCGTGACAGACAGCAGCGGCTCATTTTCTTATATTTTCTTGATTCGTCCTAGATAGGTAGGTGTTGTATGTACATACATATAGGCTCCGTGGTTCGCCCCACTGCCGGCGTCAATCATATCCATATCATTTCGTTTCTCCGGAGTCCGTACGGAGTGCAGAGTATAGATACCCCGTACGAAGATATCTCCGTAGTGCTCCGCACTCCGTACAGCGAAGCCCGGAAGCCTGGTGCTTGGTTCAGCGGGAACTCAGGAGAGTCTCGGGATCCAGGAATTCTCTCGAAATGCAGCCAAAAGCTCGGCTGGATCACACTGTGCTGTTGCTTCGCAATTGCATTCATAAAGTGCCGGCGCGCTTCCACTGCATCTTGTATTTGCAATGCTGTCTCTTGGTGATCCGGCCCGTTCTCGACATTGGCCAGAACATCGGGCCACGGCATCATGCATCCACAAGAGCGTTACTCCGCGAAATGTACGGGTTTACTCGGCGAACTGTTTTTGCCAAAATGCTCCACATTTCTCAGAGTCCTTGACTCCTTTGTACCTCCCCGCTCCAAGACAGTGCTTCAGGCAATGCACACTGCCGACACCGTTTTTATCACCTTTCCAAATCATTCATCTACCCACCCAAGGGGCCAAGTACCCGTTCATTTAACATGAGCAAATTCATCAACGTAGCAAGCACATCATGATGGGACCCTTCACCTGCAAAAACGTTTACCGTGCTGATGGCTGAAGAAGTCCCTGGTAAGGCTGATCATCAACTAGCTAAAGATATCAACTAACCATGACTTCAAGGACTACGGTCAGTCACTCCTCCGAATTATTCAAGACCATCAATGCGTCCGTAATCGCAACCTCCGTGCTCAGCCTCGCAACTCATTCCACAGAACTGCCGCAGTTTCAAACCTGTTTTCGAGCTGCTATCAGTCATACAGGCTTTAGCGTCGCGGCCGACCCTTGAAAGCGATCCCGATGTGCCTCAACCGTCCCGTCTCATGCGCCATGACGACACGATGGTATACCCTCTGCCGCAGATTTCCTCGCTGCTGCCAAACTCGCTGCAGCCCTTGTTGTGGCGCAGAGGCAGTCGACGCGCCGCCGTAGCCGATTTTCGAGTAAAGCCAACGTCACTGACTCACAGTTTGTGGGTGACAAGGCAGAGACATTGCGTGTCTCGAAGAAACAGGAACATCATGCGAGGTCGCGGACGAGACAAGGGGGATCACGGCCTTCCTCATCTGTGAAGGCTACGAGAACCAGTGGCTCGGCATCGCAGGATCTGACCACGCACAGTGAGGACGGTGAAAGCGAGTAATACATCCCAGCTACGCAAATGATCGAGTAGGCGCGTGACTATTTGCCCAGTCGCGAATGTGGTATGGTTCAAAGCAATGATCGAAGACAAATCATTTGAGCGAATTGAGTTGTGTCGAGCCTTAAAGCCCAAGGCGAATGTGTACTGTTTGTAAATATATTCCCACTGTAATTCGGCGAGGTACGAAGAAACCTGAGAAATGTGGGGCATTTTGGCAAAAAAAAACGTTCGCCGAGTAACGCCCATCACAATCGGACGTCGCAGTCAGTTCCCGGCGGAAGTTCCCGCGTATGAAGACTTCACGTGACTGGCAATTTTAGGGCGGAAGTCCGGACAGCCTCACCGAGCTCGTCCAGCCTTGCATTGTCTACCTAGGTACCTACCCGGTGCCCCGCGACAAAAACTGGTGCCAGAGAAGAAGAAGGAAGGACCTGGAGGCTGATACACTGTAATTAACTTCGATGCCACGTGTCGGCTTTTTTCTCCCCAGACATGCTAACCCGTCGTGACACCTACATACATACCTACTCCGCATGTATGTACGTGATAAGTACGGGGTACGTTGCTTCCAAACTTATCTTGTCTTCACGGCCCACTCTGCCGATATACCGACAAGAAGCCCCGATCGACTGCTCCATTATGGTTTCTTACAGACAACGGAGTTACGAAGACAACAGAGCGGCAACAGAAAACGAGCTGTAGCAAGCCTTGAATCAGACATAATGACAAAGAGGCATGCCTACGCAGCAAAAAGAGGGGGAAAGGCAGAAAATTGCATGCTCCGTATGGAAGAAAGAACAGGAAATCAATTCCGTACGAAGTGTCGATACGGGGTACAAGGAAACGAAAGAAGAATAAAGAAAAAAAACGACTGACCGAGGTTCGGCCCTCGGGATTTCCCAGTCTCCAGTTTGCGGTGCCGCCTACATACCTAGGTAGGTGGATAGGTATAATATCAAAAGCATGTCACTGACATCGAGGTCGAAAACGATGTAAAAAAAACCCACCATTCTTGGAACTGCTGCAAGGGGTCGTACAAGACCGGGCTTGATGAATGCCGGCCATGCCGCTGGCTTGAACTTTGTGAAGTCACGATGTCGCCGCCACGATTGCCAGACACAAGGGAAGATGGGACGCCATCTGTGGACGCCAATCTGTCGCTTCCAGCGCAGAGTCAAGGGGCCCAGGCAACCGGCCCACTGAGACTTGGACTTTGGGTTGGACTTGAATCCTCCGTCTCAGACAGTCGAGCGTTGTGCTGTGGTTCTGTGAAAATTGATTACCAAGCATGATTGAGGTTACACGAACTATTATGTACTTAAGGTGGATACATTATTGAGGCCAGTTGAGAAAAACTAGACTTACATCAGAAAAAATGAATACACCAAGTTCTTCACAATTCAGAAGATTCCCAGATTACGTGGATAATCTGACAGGAGCATTTCGGGTTCAGTCGGCGCGGTCCAATCGGTATTGACGCAGGCCTATGAATTTCCCCGTCTGGGTCGCCATTGCGTGCGGCAAGACCAGGTAGTCCTGAGGAACTGGCTTTAGATGCTCTGGAACAGATCCATTTGTTCCATCGACGGGGCCTTTTCGACAAGGGAGCTTTAGACCATATGCAAGCTGCCTCTAGTCCCGTGCTAGAGAAGGCCCTGGCGCCTCCACCGCGATTACCACCATGACAGAGACCCTGATTCCAGGCTTCAGCTGCACGCAGGATTCAATTGCACGGGAATGGGGAGAGAAACGACCGGCTATATCATATTCTCATCACCCGGCATCCAGCTGACAATGTCGTGGCCTCGCAGGCCGGCCATTGCCGGTAGCCGCGATACGCTTCCAAGCTGTCTTATTTTATAGCGCCTACCTACTCCCAGACCTGTTCCCAGGCTACAAAGGAAACGCATCGCGTGGAAAGGCGCTGGCGAAATGAATGCCTGACGGCTCTCGCCAGAATGGATCTGCCTGACTCGGATACATAGGGCCATAGGCTCATGAGCCCACTGTCGTCAAATAGCAGGTTATGCGCGAAATCGACGAGTTTCCTTCTGTGCTCTGTTGGCGACACGAGGCGAGTGGCCACTGTGAACTGTGGAATACCTATGGGAGTGACGGACGAGACTGGCAGATTCTCACCATGACCAAACAAGCGAGCGACTATACATATGCGACTTATGGATCCGGCACGACGCGAGTGCAAGTGCAAGGTCAAGACTTTGGGAGCCTGTCGGTTTGACATGGGCTGAGGCAAGATGGGAATCTTTTCCTGGAGGCTCCGTCGAGTCACTGATAGTTTCGCTTGTGCCTGAAGTACTGCGAAAAACGAAACGGCGAATTTTTGCCCACGTTGGGCAGGTCGGCCGGTCTCGTTTGGGTGTGAGCTCGGCTGCTACCGCGCGACGGACAAGGCGATGACATTACCACGACCACTGATAATTATCCAGACCTCGGATGTCCAGACGAAAGAGAACGGTGGTAATTTGATGATGCTAGGTTTCGAGGAGCGTCGTGAATTCTAAAAAGTGTTTAATACCCGATATGTAGGTACATTCCTTTTGGAGGTAGGAATCTTTCGTGTGTTGCTCTTGCCACTCTCCGAATTTGGAACGAGCCGACATTTGACACAGCACGTGCGAGAGTGGGGGCCAAAGAGCCCAAGATGATCACTGCACTGATCAAAGGCAGAGCAATTCATGATTCGGATTGCTCAGCTATAAGTTATTAACGGTTATTTGCCCTATTGGCCCAACTCGGACCATCAATGATCAAGTAGATGAGGAGCTTGAGGCCTCATCTCACCGCTCAGTCGACACAGTGAGATGCTTTTAGGTCCAGATCCTGAAAGGCAGGTTGGAGCTCTTTAAGCAACTTTTTGCTTAATGCGGGTACTTCCCTAGGTACCTAGGTACCTATGTTTTGCAACAGTGGAGACAAATCCAATGTATCGTTCCACACGCGTCAACAGTTCTCTTGCGCTGTTCATGGAATTCGAAGGCCTCATCATCAGTTGTATGTACCTCGCATTCTGTTCAACTGCACAGCTCCCTTCGACTATTACAGCTCCATGTCAGTTGTGCTCGTCTCAATTGCGTATGTCTTACAGCAAATTATTTGATCGATTGATGCGTGGCATACTCCGTACAGAGAGCCGGCAGCTATTACAGGAAACACACAAAACACACAAGGCACGAACAGCCAAAATAGGAGCCCATTCTTCGCCAATCCTAATACATAACAGAATCTCTTACGGAATACGGAGTAGGACTTGCTTTTAATGCAATGCTCTCCATTGAGCGAGAGTGGGGATTACGGTGCTTCTTGACCAATAATGGACAGTCTCAAGGGTCCCCTGCTAGCTTTCTCATCAGGTACATAGCGCGATACATTGCGACAGGTCGCAAAAGATATGCATGCTTAACGGGGCTTTTTCTACCTACTCCGTAATTGGGTTTGGATTATGTATGTGCCCTCTTTAAGCAAAAAGTTGCTGCAAGAGCTCCGACCTGCCTTTCGGGATCTGGACCTAAGTTTTTAGTGGGGGCACCAAGTTCTGAATGCGGAGGAAGACAACCAAGTCTACAGACAAGGCGTGGCTCATTAAGTTGGTGAGGCTGACTGCCATTGTATGTACCGGTATGTGCCCTAGGGCCCCTAGGTACGCACATGACATATGTATGTACCAGGAGTCCACGACAAAGAAGGGGTCGGCATTGAAGAACATAATCAACACACGCGACCATCTATGTATGTACTACTCCGTAGCCTCTAGGCATTCAGCTCGGGTAAAGACGACCTCGTGGCGCATAACCGCGATTTGGCGCCGGCCAATGCAATGCAGGGACCCCATCGGCGCTGCCCGCCGCAGTTGCCTGATCTTGCCTGATCTATGGCGCGAATGCCAGATGGAAAGTCCACGGCCGTGTGCGTGCTGAATTGTCGCGCTGCAGACCCTGACTCGTTCATTCTGAAGAATCGCGGAGAAGGGATATACATACATACTGTAGGAGCAGCCGGAGGAAAAGGAGCAGTTACATAGCACAACACAGACACGAGTACATGTACATATTCGCACTCCCATCGAGCCCATCGCCACGAGGCCAGGCCATGCATGCACGATGCCGTGGCCCGTGGACCATAAGCTTAGGGCGCCACCCAACCCCCCAGCGAGAGCCGTGTACGGTGTGCACCGCCCAATGGCCAGCCGCGACGTATTCATACCTACTCCTATGTGCCTATGTACTCCGTAGAGTCCCCGGAGACCGTGGACGTCTTTGACCACGACTCACGATGCACGATTCTCGATTCGCCAATTCCCCATGACCAGGCCCGCTCATGACGATCCGGCACAACGCGGCAGCTGTGAGACTGTGAGACAAGTGCCAAGTCAATCAAGGACAGACATCTAAGTAGACTGGCAGACACTGGCGTGCGCCGCCACCTGGCACTGCACTGCTGGGGCCCTGCTGCGGGTGCGGGATGCTGCTGTGGCTGCCGCGCCCCTGACCCTCGACCCATAATCACGTCTCCATCTACTGGCGCCGGCTTAATACCCGGCCTGTCCTCTGCCCGGCCACTGTTGCCTCGCCTGCTCCACCCCCTGCCTCGCCTTACCCCTGCCCCCACCTACCTGCCTTCTTACATACCTCACCTCGCTCGTCAGCGTCGCCAAGCCCCTTCACTGCCGTACTCTCAGTCACAGTGTCGCAGTCACAACTCACCCTCGTCTCAGCCAGTATCTCCGCCCAACTTCCTCCTTCCACGGTCTCTCCCCCCAAGGCCACGCATCGTTATCTTCACTCTCGACATTCTCATCACCCTCAGCATTCTTTGCCAGTCTTGCCAGCCTCAGCAGTCTTGATAGCCGCCAGTTTCGCATCCCCCACCTGCCTCGCCTTCCCCGCCTCTTCAGCTCTCGTATCTCCTCCACTTCTCTCGTTTGCGACCGTCCCGATTACTTGAAGCCGCTCTTCGCCGATTATCGCACACAACCAGTATCCCCCATTCTGTCTCTCTGGAATCCAGCTGGTCCTCTGGACGTCTAGTTTTCCAATCTCCACATCGCCGCTGTCGACCGCGCCGGCTGGGATTCTCACATCATGAACGCAGGCGGCCTTGACACGGCCATGACGCGAGGCCGGCAAGGCTCGTTTGTGAGCACTGGCCCTAAGCCCATATGCGTCAATAATCCAAATCGCGATCTTTCCAACCGCAACCGTCGAGAGTCGCTCGGCGGTAGTCTAATGAACGGTAGTCTGATGAATGGTAGCCTAATGGCTGGCCTGAGTTGGGGTGGCATGTCAATCGGTAGTTTTGTTCGAGACGAGTAAGTTGCATCGGGCTCTTCATTTCCATCCCGTGTCCGCCCTTGCTACGGCGTGCCAATACCATTTTTCTATTCCCTTCACCTTCATCACCCTCGAGTTCCGGCGATTATGTACTCTGCCAGTATCTCGAGTTTCTGGCAGTTCTCGCAACATTATCAGGGCGGATTGTCGTGGTCGCACCCACCCACTGAACAATGCCCTGCGTGTGAACGTCTGCTGTGCCCCTGCTCATTTTTCATCCCTCTGATCCCTCATCGTAACAACACCGCACAGACGTACTGGGCACGCAGGCTGCGTTGCGTGCCTAGGTCTCTGAGCCGACTGTTGCCCCGTCCAGTAGTAGACTCACTTCTCTTTTGGAAATCTCCTTCAATGTCTACTTTTGCCCATGCTGACTGGTTTCACAACCTAGCGTCGCCATGCAGGGCATGTCGCAAAGCCCCTTTGCCGGCATTCCTCAGTCTTCGTCCTTCCATTCGTCGTCGTATCTGCCAAAATTGGAGGCCAATTTCATGAAAGACTTTACGTGCTGCGAGAAAATACTGCCTAATTTGCACGATCTGCTTCAACATTACGAAGAAGCACACACGCAGTCAAGCCCGAGCGCCCCCCGAAATAACGCGTTTTCTCAGTTTGGGGGCCCCGGGCCGTCGAACCAGTCAAGCTCGAGGACTACTC
The DNA here is from genome assembly GCA_018360075.1 of Claviceps cyperi. Lineage (NCBI taxonomy): Eukaryota > Fungi > Ascomycota > Sordariomycetes > Hypocreales > Clavicipitaceae > Claviceps > Claviceps cyperi. Next base: position 75,974 of record SRPQ01000007.1, read on the forward strand.
CCACTGGCTCTGGCCACTCCCCTGGTCAGAATGGGCAGTCGCTGGCCCTTGGTAATGGAGGTATGGGCATGGGAGCTTTCCAGGTTGGGGGTATGAACAGCGCGCAGAGGACTCCCGCTCTTGCCAACCACCCAAATGACGACATGGACGCTGTTGCAGACATGGAGATGGACGACGCGGTCGGCACCATGGAGCTTGATGATAGCAACAAGATGCACCAGACAAGACAGCTGTTCGGTCAGCAACAGCGACCCCAATTAAACATGAATACGTCCGGAATCACCCAGGGCCTGCGAACATCACAGCCCCCCACCCCGGCAGCCACGAGCTTTGGGCTTCAGAACAATCCCACCGTCTCTTCCGTCAACACGCCTACACTGATGACGGCACAGCACATGCCACACGGGATGCAAATCCGAGGCTTGGATGACATGGATGAGGATTTTCCCGGCATGCCCATGGGTGGCGGAAACGCGAACGATCTCGGTGATGGCCCCTTTAACAACGCCAACCACGACTCGAACTTCTGTATCAATGACCCTGGAAAGCATCTCTTCAGTCCGGGAGGCGCGTTCCAAACAGGCAATCGATCAATTCAGGCTCAACTTGCTCAGCTCGGTCTTACTCAGGGCCAGTTTGTAGATCCCGAGACTAATAAGGCTTTGCTGCAACAGCTGCAGCACATGATGATGCCGGATGAGCACAAGCCTTTTAAATGCCCGGTTATTGGCTGTGAAAAGGCGTATAAGAATCAAAATGGGTTGAAGTATGTTATTAATCAAATTAGCCGCCTTGTGAACCAGCCAAGTTTCATGAAGACTAATCACGAGTTCTTTATTCTAGATATCACAAGATGCACGGCCACCAGTCTCAGCAATTGCATGAGAACGGTGATGGAACCTTTTCAATTGTAAACCCCGAGACGAGTGCTCCGTACCCCGGCACTCTGGGAATGGAGAAGGAAAAGCCCTTCAACTGCGACACGTGTGGCAAGCGTTACAAGAACTTGAATGGCCTCAAATACGTGCGTCAGGCAATCTCTCGCCTCCTGTCCAATCTTTCTTTCTTGCTCTAATACAATATTCTCTTCAGCATAAGTCACACTCATTACCTTGCAACCCCGAATTCAAAATGCAAGCGCTTGCGGCTGGCCTGAACATACCAGGACTCGGAGAAGTGTCAATGATGAACTAGGGATCACGACAGCAGGACCTTGACTCTGTCGAACTACTGTTTGACTGCGGCTACTTGCACTCGTTGCAAGAAGGACCAACTCAAGGTTCTTTCCATGATTACGATCCCGCCTTGAACAAACGAATCAATAATAATATCTTGCGGCTCATTCAAGCCGGTCATAGTTGCTGGGAGTCCGCCCTGCCCTGTCAGCGAGTCTCTCTTTCCAATTTTTTACGCCTGTCCCGACATCGCGTCGCGCAACGTTTTTCGGATCAATTCTCGTCGATGCATCACGACGGTGTTATGTTGTGTTGGGTAGAGGAGTCTCAGCGACCTGCTGCCGGTTGATCGACCCCCATGATATATTCTTCGCCGATGCTTATCATGATACTCGATTGCCAATTTCTGGCGCCCTGCACCCCAAAACGAATCGAAAGCCCCGTCAATAATGACCGAGATGTCAAAAAGTGTACTTTTTGAAAGAAAGAGAACTATCAAGAGCCGAGGGGCTTCACTTGGCCCAACCTTTTTATAACGATACCCCATCCCCGCGGTTTCTCCGCTTTTTCTGCTAATTGGTTTCACGATGTTGGATGGTAGTATCGACTCGTCTTTTTGTCAAACTGGATTCCGCGATGTTCTGGGCAACCTTTGTTTTTGCGCGTCATTCTCGCCTTGCATGAGCCACGATTCGACTTGCGAGATCACGTCTAGACAGCACGCGTTTGTGCGTATATGAAAATTGGGCACGCGGAGTGACATATCGATGGTCTTGATCCGAGGCGTCATGGCTGGACTTGACTTGACTTTGACTGGACTTGGCTGGATGCTCATGCTTGTTTTGAAAATTCTTGGCGGATTCGTTGTGCATCGTTTTACTTTGCACTAGTCTATATTTTTTGTGCTTTTTATTGTTCTTGTTAAGCCTTAATGGGTATTCTCGGCTTTTCTTTCGCCCAAAAGAGAGATGGATTCAGGAGTTTTCTTACATGTCGATATGTTGGTCTTTTCTTGACCCCTTACTTCTTGCCCCATCCCCCCATTTTGCTCGGGGGTGGGAATAACCGAAAGGAGCGTTTTTTATCATCAAAATGACGGTGGCTTGTGGGGAGGTAAAACAGCGACATGACTTTTTGTGTTTATTATCTTTCTGCCGGATTTTCTGTCCTCTGTCTGTCTCTTCTTCTTATCATGTTATAGCGGGAGAAGGCAAGGCAGACGAGGTGAGATGGAGAGGGAGAGAGGGACTCAAAATTGGTTTAATGGATGCAAGAGATAAGACTATCCTCGATGAATGGAACACAGTGGCAATGTGCTCACTGGCTTTGTATGCTTGGATGTCAGATGTCTCGTCGTGGCTTTTGTGTCTTTGAAGTGATGAATCATGATGGGGTTTAAAAATGGCGACGATGTACGACGTGGTCTGGGGTACTTATCGGCGTAGTGTGTGGGATGTACTTTCTGGCAATAGAGGAACACAAAGGTGACTACGATACCGATTCATGGTAAATAGTACAGAGGCAAGAAGGGGTCGAGTGGCCTACAGGGAAAAGAAGACTAAGTCGCGTCCCTCAATTGGAGAAATACAGAGTGACGAAAATGAGAGCTTACCACCGTAGTCGTAGAGAAGAGGAGAATCAGGTCTATATGTATAGAACATATCGCCTACCTGGTGCCAGTAGTAAGTACCAGTTCAAAGACGTTCAGACGCTCATACGCTCTCGTGCACAATGCGTGTTCGATCTGGACTGAAGTGGGAAAAGGGAGGGCTCACCAAAATCACGAGATGCAGCACTGCCCCTTTATGGATATCCATCGCATGTGTCCTCGCAGAGTGCAGCTGAGCGAGGACTGGCTAGAGTTACCTAGGCTAGGCTGTGGTCGGGCGATGCGCCTCAAGTGGCTCGTAGCGAAGATGTGATGCAGCGAGCGAGGGAAGTCGAGAAAGATAAGGACTGCATCGTCTCGTAGGAGTCTTGCAGAAGATATGAATGAGCGGGAGACTACAAATCTGCTACTGCTATACTCATGTGGCCAGGGAGTATCACTCTCGTTCTGAGGAAGGGTACGAGACATAAGAACCGAAAGACGAGCATGTTGGACCAAGAGAGAAATATACAGAAGAGCACAAAGAAGAGAAAAAATGACCCGGAAAAGACAAGTACGGGACTATCCACAGTCCAATGGGAATTTAAGGATATCTTTTCAACGCCTCCCTCGTAAAAGCATTCCAAGTCGTAATTTCGTACTACATGTAACATGGACAGACAGACAGAGAGAGAGACAGGTAAACCCCCACGACACATTCTGGAAGGAGGTCCAAACGCCGACGTCATTAGCAAAATCAACAAATCAGAATAACATCCCTATCAATTTATCTCCATGCCTTCGTCTTCATCAGCCTCAGATTCAAGCGTCTGTGTCTGGTTGCTACTGATGCTCGTCTTGCGGCCCACGTCGCCATATCGGGACCCCATGCTGCCCCACTCCAGTTCCTCGCCTGCCACGACCCGTCCTTCCATGTCAACCTCCTGCGAGAGCTCAACCAGGGACGTACGGGGCAGACGGAGAAACCCTTGGGTGCGGACGATGCGGCCCCAGTGCGTCATACAGTACGTTGCTGAACGCTTGCGTAGCCATTCTTCGTTGGCGAGGCCGGCGCAGTACCAAATGACGCAGGCGTTTTCCACGTCGAGCTCCTTGGCGAGGCGATTCACACAAAGGAGCCTGAGGTGCTGTAGGTTGTACAGATTGGACATGACGAGAAGGCCAGCCACGTCTGAAAGATCGGTGGTGGCATCGCTGTCGGCTTCGGATGTGCCGTGAATGCTGTCCGTGTACAGGTACAGCAGGAAGGCCTTAACGACAGAATATGGCTCGGGGATGTGCATCTTCTTGGTGTGGAACTCTGCCATCTGCGAGCTGTATAGTCGTGCAAAATGTGGCCAGCGCGTCTGCAGAATAAGTTTGTGTACATGGATGGGTTGAGAAGTCGGCACATCTGATGCAAGCCAATCCTGATCGCGGCTTGATGGTTCCAGCCCTGGCAACCCAGCACTCGAAGCATCATCATCGTCTGGCTCCTCCACGAGAGCAGTGATGATGAAGTCGGTGCCGCTGCCGGATTCGGGAGGTTGGTTGAAGATCTTGACAAGATCAGCGCCTAGCCCCTGGGATGGCTGATCCGTGGCCCTAGCGAGAGCTAAAGGTCTGGATTCGGTTCGAAGCTCCGTCATCATACGACTTCCCAAAAAGCCATACCTACGGAGATCAATCTCCATAATATCGCTGCAGGACAAGACGGTCAGCGGGGAAAATGCCTCGAGTGAGGGACAAAGTACGAAGTTCTTACCTGAGATACTCCTCGTAGCCGTTCGGACCCAAATCGGCGGCAGCAGGATCGGTCGGACACCCGAGCAACCATGCCTTGGTACCATCCTCATTCATCGTGCAGTAGTGCCATCGATACCCGGCCTTGAAAATCTCGCGCCCCTCTGCAAGTTTCTGCCACCGCAGAGTGTTCAGATCCAGAGCTGACAACGAGCACTCCCTCGGTGTAATGGTTGCGGCTGGAGTGACAAAGTCCAGGAGCATCCCTGACGAATACTGGTGATAATGAATTCCCGACCCTTGAGATGGAATCGCTTGTCCAAACATGAATTTGACGGCGGATATAGAGCCGGGGGCCATCGGTGCGTAGGATTTGAGCTGGAAAGACGGTGGATTCACCTGCGCCGTCCGAGAGTTGGCAGCATACCCAGACGATCCCACCACAGGAGCAGACGCCATAGTGTATGAGGGACGAGAAGAACCGGTAGCTCTACTCACAAGGGAGTTCCGATCGAATATTCCCATCTGAGGACGTGAATCAAACTCCGGACACCCTTTCAAATCGAGCCACCATAGATCACTGACTTTGTCCATATCCTCGCTCAGGCCGCCAAAGACCCAGACTCGATCGCCCCAGATGCAGGCTGAATGATCGAACCGTCCGACGAACCGCCATGCCTTGGACCACGTGAAAGTTTTGAGATCAAGATAACAAATATCGTCCAGAACATAGTTATTTTGGCCTGTAATTCCACCAATGATGAAGAGTTTGTCCTCATGCAAGACCGCGGCATGCCTGGCTCGTCCTTTTGGGATCGGCCCCGATACTTGCGGCTGGGTCCAATGTGCCGACTCGAGGTCGAATAGGATGAGGTCGGACAAATACGTGCGATGCTCGTTCTCACCGCCAAAAACTAACAGCTTATTTCCTTGATACAACGTGGCCGTGTGCCCTGAAATGTTTCAAATTGCAAGTTAGCTCTGGAATAAAAAAAGAGGATTGAAGTTTGTCCATTTACCCATTCGCACTCCTGGAATATCTCCGTAGTTGTCAACCAAGCTCCACTGATGGCTTGCGAGGTCCAGTCGTAACACGTGGTTATACACCTCATCAGTGTACTGGTCGAAACCACCAAATGCAAAAATCTGGTTGTTACCGCAGTATGTTACAGAGGCGTTGACTAAACAAGCCGGACGCTGGCCCAGAGTACGTGTGATCTTGGGTCGGTACCCATCAACGCCAGGTCGAGCCTTGGCTGGAGAGTTCGGCATAATGTAGGTGTTGTTGGAGGATGAAGCGGTCGAAGCAGGCGTCGCGACAGCATTCAGCAACTGCGGGCGTGGTGGATCAAGACCGATCATAGCTTGAGATGACTGCGTCTGTGGAGGAGCATGAGCTGGTGGACCGCCAAAGATGGAGGACATTCCTGGCGTCTGGCCGGGAGTCGAAGGCTGGGCAGCCATCATCAAATCAAGTCATTTCAAACGCACGAAGGGCCGCAACGTTTAACCGGATGTCACGAAGAGCTCAATCCTGATAATTTTCCAGCAGGCGATCGACGAGGTAACGAGGAGGTTCTTGAGCTGTTCGGCGATGATGAGCACCGTGCGGGCGGTGAAGTTGGCCAACCAAGTTGAAGTTGCACCCGCTTTGTCTTGAACCCCTGCAATTTGGACGACGAACGGTGGTCCTGGCCGCGGAAGCCTCAGTCCAAGAGGGGCTTAGCGGGGCGCGCTGTGACGGCCGCTGGATAATCCGGGCCCCTGGACTTGCGACCGTTGCCCGGCCAAGAGCAGGTGGGGCCCAAAGTAAATAAAACAAGAGCGTGGGTGACATGCTTGACAATCGGTCCCTTTGCCCTAGTACAAACCACATTCAAATCCGAATTCCCTCTATCTTCATTCAAAGCTTCCTCTTTTATTTTGAGGCTTCTCAAGCTTCGTTAGCAATCCGATTCACTACAGTATCTACACATACATCACAAGCACATTAAAACCGGGAAAAAAAATCTACAACCCAGCTTTGCTCACGGCGTCATCGATTTCACTTTCAGTCTGGCACACAGCTTGGACGATTTCAGCCACAGGCCGGCCTGTCGAGCCATCAATATAGTCATCGGATACTTGATTACCGACATCACAGTTACTTATTCCCCAGGAACCTTTAGCTAGAGTGTCTTGGATGCAGTCGATAATCACTGCCATCTTCTTCAGCTGATACTCGTCCGGAAAATCCATTCCTCGTTGATCGTTGATATTGTTTGACGTCATGGCTACTGCAACTGTATCAACACCTATCAAGTCGCATAAGGCGTTATTTTCCAGCCGTACCGCTGGCGGACGGATGCCGCTTACACCTTCACCTCGCCAATCTGGAAACGGTATCATTACTTCGCCCTTCACCCCCGAGGCCAAGTCCAAGTCCACGTATAGCGGTAACTTCATGGCACACCTGGCACGATCAACTTCTAAGAACCCCGCCCATCGCGAGTCACCAAAGTCGAACATTGCTCGTAGCGTCAGTACGCCACGCAAGGCTCTTGAGCTTGGTGTGTCTGATTTCACTCTTACTGGAACTGGGTTGAAGACCCCCGGAAGCACCAAGTCGAAGAGAACTACTATACGACAAAAGACCACCAAGACCACAGTCAACTACGCTGGTGATCGATTTATTCCAAACCGAGGCGCCAGCTCAGCCATTGCAAATGCGGGGTCAAGCAAGCTGAGTCGCAGCGAACGGCAACGGCCCAAGAGCAACCAGGTTGAGAGTTCTTCTGTTTTATCCTCAGCGGCAGACGATGCTGCTGCTGCTCTAGAGGGTTTGAGCCTGAATGATGAGGAGCCTGACAACTATTCTCGACCCTCCCCCAACACCGTGGCGTACCAAGATTCGCTGGCTGATGCTTGTGGAGTCAAGCTCAATACCAGGATTCTCGAGTTCAAGCCAGCGCCCCCCGAGTCGACAAAGCCAATTGATCTCCGCCAGCAGTACAATCGACCTCTGAGGCCTTCTGGAGCAAGCGCTGCTCAGCTCCGTAGACGCATTGCGACTGCTCCAGAGCGAGTACTCGACGCCCCTGGCCTCGTTGATGACTATTACCTCAACTTGCTTGATTGGAGCTCAGGCAACCAAGTTGCCATTGGCTTGGAGCGCAGCGTCTATGTCTGGTCTGCTGACGAAGGAAGCGTCAGCTGCCTCTTGGAAAGTCCAGCCGATACGTACGTTAGCAGCGTGAAGTGGTCAGAGGACGGCGCCTATGTCGGCGTCGGTCTCGGGACCGGAGAGGTTCAGATTTGGGATGTCTCAGAGGCTCAGAAGATTCGCAGCATGTATGGCCATGACACGCGAGTTGGCGTCATGGGATGGAGCAAGCATCTCCTTTCCAGTGGAGCGCGAAGCGGGCTCGTCTTCAATCATGATGTCCGCATCGCCGAGCATAAGGTGGCCGAACTCGTCTCCCACACCTCCGAAGTGTGCGGTTTGGAGTGGCGGTCGGATGGCGCTCAGCTTGCCACGGGAGGCAATGACAATCTGGTCTCCATCTGGGATGCTCGTTCTCTCACTGTTCCCAAGTTCACCAAGACGAATCACAAGGCTGCTGTCAAGGCTCTGTCATGGTGCCCGTGGAACATGAACCTCTTGGCAACAGGCGGTGGTTCTTATGACCGCCATATCCACTTCTGGAACTCGACTTCTGGCGCCCGAGTCAATAGCATTGACACTGGCTCGCAGGTCACCTCGCTCCGATGGAGTCCACACTACCGCGAAATTGTCAGCTCCAGCGGCTTCCCCGACAATTCCCTCAGCATCTGGAGCTACCCAACTCTTGTGCGCAACGTCGAAATCCCTGCGCATGAGAGCCGAGTACTACACAGCTGTCTTAGTCCAGATGGACAGATGCTGGCCACGGCGGCTGCGGATGAGAGCTTGAAATTCTGGAAGATTTTTGAGAAGAAGGCTGGCGCTGCTGGTGGCATTGGTGGAGCAGGAGCATCCGGCAAGGCTGACATGGCCAAACACATGACCATTCGATAAATATGAAGATCACGTCGTGCCAAACTTGTCGAACGGTAGGTATAGACTGTTCCATTTATTCGTCAACCACCTTTCAGCGCTGCGATCATTCAAATTACCAACGAGCAGGGCGTCTTGGAGTTTGACGTTTTTTTTTTGGGACTTCTTTTTTCCGAGCACGTGGGCATGAAAGCGCTTCTCCACACACCAAAACGAATCAGAATGGGACTGTGCTAGCACGACTTGCGACTTGATTTTCACGGGTATCATTGGACTGCATGATGGATACATATGTAGATAGGTTTCGGAAGAGGAGAGAGGGGTTGGGGGCGGCTCGGCACGGCACAGGAAGAGCGGGGAGGAGGGAAGGTCTGGTGAATCGTTGGAATATATAGAATGGAGAACTTGACTAAATCAAGATATAATGAGCAGAAGTTTGTTTTTCGGAACGTGCTACTTTTTGTGTGGATGTGGTGGGGTGGCAGGAGACTTGGAGTAGGTGCTGAACTTGAAGGGAATCAGGGATTGTTCGCTGAACTTGAGGAGTGTTCCTCAGTGTCTTGATGCAACGGAACCAAGACCGGCGGCTGTTCTGCGATCAGGTTGATGGAAGAGCAGCACAAAGAAGGGCCGCCAACATATTGCGCCGCTAGCCACAAAAACGCCGAACGAGCTCTTGGAACAATGCCGTATACCTACCTACCTGACCTGTTACCTATGTAGTCACCAGCAATCGAGCAGAAGTGCTGATTCTTTTGTTAGGTTGAATGCCTGTATTAGCCTCGGGAGTCGCGCGGGAGTTGAATAGCGGGACCGCTGATTAAGCAAGATTCCGCTGTGGAGGCCGCCCCAAGTTACAACCCCAAATGCACCAGACAGCGCAACTCTACCCAGTGCATCACCGCAGACCTGACAGCGAAGAGAAGTCGTTGCTGAGATTTTACTGAAGCGTACAGCGCGGCGCAGAACATCCTCGCGACGCAACTACAGTATTCTTCTTCTTGGAAACTAATTCTAGTCTACTTTGAGTCTATCGGGAGTGCAAAGAAGAGGATCCCGTCGTCTTTTGTGGCTTCGCCCGCTGAGCGACAGGTAGCTTCCATCAGCAACTGTCACGACGCACGAAAGCTCCTGGAATTAGACGTCGCCACCGCTTCTCTACACTACGCCATCAGGAACTCCACAAGTGACGTGGGGATCATTTAAATTCCAAGAGGCTCGACAGGCGCGCCAAATATTGATTCTCGGTTGCCGCACGCCCGCACTTTCCGGTGCGACGAGAAGCACATCAGTCATGTCGAACCAGGCAGTGGGAGCGGTCTACCAGATCATCATTGACGAAGTCATCAACACGTCTCGGGTTGATTTTGAGGAGAGCGGAGTGGAAGAGCATGTGCTGGAAGAGCTGCGACAGGTAAGCCCGTTGTCCATTTATTGTTTATTTTCTTTGGCCTTCGGGGACGCTGGATCAAATGAGCAGGCGGCTCGGGCATTGCACGAAATGTCGTGCGTCGACTGCGACAGGCCTGCAAATTCATCGATTTGTTTTGGGTTGCAGGCGCGAGGGTTCGATGCCGCAAGTGCTGTCCTTCTCTCAATGGGATCGAACAGGCTGAGGCGGAGGGGGAGGCGGGGAGGGGATTCAATGAGGGGAAGGGAGGGTCGCCCAGTAGTATATGGGCATTTTTATCCGTCGCCTTCCCCTCCCCCGGCCATCTCTCTGCTTCCCCGGTTTCTCCGCACCACCCACATATGTCGTCACGTGCCGCCCCATCGAGATCCCGGGCCAAGGAACCCGCCTTGGCCTTAACTATACAGGATGTAGTCACTGGCAGTTTGTGAGCCTGGCTGACACAACTCTCATAGGGATGGCAAAAAAAACTCACCCAGCTTGACGTGGCGCGGTTCCCCTGGGATCCCAAGCCCGAACCTCCCTCGCCAGCGCCATCTGCGCAGAGAGCAGCCAGCCAGAGCGCGGCGCAAGCTCAGTTTCCACCCAACCAGACTCAGGGGTACACCGGATACACGGGCCATAATGGTGTCAGGCCCGAACAGGATCATGTCAAGAATGAAGTCGAGATCAAGCCCGAACCTGGCAACCAGCCGCTTCTGCCAGCCATCCCGAGCTTCAACGCCACTGACAAGAATAACCTCGCTGCCAGCAGGGCTGCCCAGCGACTGGCCGATCAGTACGGCTCTCGGGCCGCCGGCTCCATTAGCGCTATTCAAGCCGGTCACAAACCACATCCGCCTCAAGGTTATCAGCCTCAGGGTCAACCGCCTCAAGGTCAACCGCCTCAGGCTCAACAACAGCCTCAGGCTCAACAACAGCTTCAGGGTCAACAACAGCCTCAGGGTCAACAGCCACAGGGTCAACAACCCCAGGGCCCCCAGGACCAAGCAAACGGCGGCGGTGCGTCCAGTTTCAGCAACGGCCAGACCGACGGGCCTGGCGATTCAGTAGAAGAAGACTACGAAGGCATCCTAATGCAGCGCAGCGCAAAGGGAACTCTACACGAGCTCGCCCGCGTCGACATTGACCGCCTTCTTCATGGACAAATCGCCGCCAGGGCAAAAGCTATGGAGGGAGGCGGCCTAATGCTCCCTCTCAAAGAAGCTGTTTCGCGCGCCGGACCGTCTGCAGCGCGGACCCGATCCAAGGGCAAAGCCATCGCGGGCTATGATGGCGCCGATGAAGATGAGGATATTGACGACGAAGACGCCATCAACTCTGATCTGGATGATCCAGAAGATGAGCACGATGAAGATGAGGTGGATGATGAGGGACTGGGGCATATCATGCTGTGCATGTACGACAAGGTCCAGCGCGTCAAGAACAAGTGGTATGTCTTTTCTTCCCTCTCTCTTCTCGCCAAAACAGACCCCTCCCCCCCTCTTCATTCATCTTGAACCACAAAGTATCGTCTAATCGCGATTTTGTCCCATTAGGAAATGCACCCTCAAAGATGGTGTCCTCACCGTCAATGGCAAGGAATATGTCTTCCACAAGGCCACCGGCGAGTACGAGTGGTAGAATACAGAATTGTCCCATGTCGTTGCTTGATGGGCCCACAACACAAACAGTACATGTTATCACTATCTTCTCTACACAAATATAAACAGGTTGCTAGAATGGTTGGTCTGCCACCATGGAAAGTCGAATTAGACCTCTCTATGGCTGTTGGCAGTTACGCTGATTTGGCCCGCCACTACCGCTTTTAATTTCAGTTATGTTTCTCTCCGTACAACTCTTCTATCTTTCTGTATCTTGTTCTTACTCTCTTTCACTCTCCCTCGTGTGCTATTTTGATATGGAACTTGGAAGTCTTCTTCGCTGTACCTTGATTTTTTTCAAAATTTCCTACACAATAAAGATGGACAGACTATCTGCCTTGGACCTAAGTGATCCACCACATGGCTAGCTCTTTGTTTCTCTTCATTCGTTTCTCATGAGGGCCAGCTACTTCCTCTCTTCTACACCGAGCAATTAACAGGAACCTTGGAACTGACTGTTCTCAAGTTTCCTTCTCTTATTGTGTGCGCCCTGGACGGAATCGAAGACAGGAGCTGATTTTCTTTCTCGTGGTGTAGTACAAAAGGCCTTCTGACTGCAAGTGTATAGGGAAGGCGCTTTCATGTTGGCGTTCGTCGTGCACACCTTGTGCATTGAGCCTTCCGTACTTAACCGGAATGAAACTGACCAGACTCTCATTCTTGATTCTTTGAGTTTGGCTGGAAAATACTGAGCAGCCGCGCCTTATCTATCTTGGCTTGCGACAGCCCGACTTACTCAACCTTCAGACCGGTATTATTTCGTCATCTTTGGGATACCCTGTTATTCCCTCCCTCCTCGGGTGTCCGGAGTCTAGGACATGAACCAAGCGCTTGGCCGGCGGACGAGGACAGCCCCAGTAGCCCCGGCCGGTCGGTTCGGCCAATGGCAAGTGTGGGCCGGGCCGCTGTGGCAAGGGGACAGACTTTTTTGCCCACCAACCGGAAAGTTGTCGAGGGCGAAGACTGCGGACATGGCGGCTTTTTCTGCTTGCATCCTTGTTCCTTTGCCTTGGATCACGTAGATACGATAGCTACGTGGGCCGGTATTCTAAGCTTTTGAGCTACCGACGCTGCACGCAGGAATTGTGAGGTCGGAAGACGGTCCGATCTTTCCGGTCAACGTCTTCGCCTGCCCGTGATCATTCAAAACACCGGCCCTGTACCGGATGCCGCGAGATTTGTAGCTGGAATTCCGGGCATTTTGCTGGTTTCGACTCCAGTGCGCGCTACTCCCTAATAAGACCAACTGATATTCAAATTTGCGGGATAGAACTTTGAGAGTTAGCGTCGCGATGCCGATACGGAAGGCTCCAGTCTAGACGGCGACCACATTTGTTGTCCACCGCCGCACGGCGCAAATCGAGCTGGGCAATACTTACCTTAGGTACCTAGGTAGAAGCGGATTATGCATTCCATATGCTCATCCTAACAGTTGGCAGGTGCTAGTAGGTACACAGTGCACACAATCAACAGAAAGGATCGATCGGCCGGATGCAGTTTGGTTTGACAGGGATGAACCATGAATGAGGGACCTTGTACGGCAGTTTACGTTGCGCACCATGGATTCTGTGCACCATGGCGCGCATCCTCAGAGGCCGACATCGCGGCGGCCAGAACAGCGAAGGTGGATCCACGAGGGGTTCATTGGCTGCAGCGTTCTCAGCGGCAATGGCACGCTCTTAGAGTGTTGATGAACTTTGCAAGGGTTGTAGAGTCTGCTATATACACGTGTAGACTAACTAGGTCAACGCCGCCCTCTCCGCCCTCACTGCCATCCAAGGGGGTGTTGACTGGTCCTCTGCCTTATCCTCGTGTGAATCGGCGCTGGTATGAAGTCCGCCGACCCCAATTGAAGGTGTTGTTGCTGCAGCGTCGTCGGCGGAGGTTGAAGGTGTTGTTGCCAGAAACGAAGAGGTTGCTGCTCTTGTACATGCCGTAACTCACGGCCCGCCCTCTCCGCTCGTTCGGCCGACTCTACTTGTGACTGGTGCAGCACGCCGGCTAGCTGTTGAACGCGTTATTCAGCGACGAGGAGTTTCTCCGTCTGCTGGCGTGCGTACTCCTCCTTCTGAGCGGCCTCAAGTTTGGCGTCTGTCAGATGGCCACAGCGTGTATCTCCTTTGTGACACCACTTGCCGTAGAGCACGTTAGCCCTCCGGCAAGAGCAGTTATTGCTGTTGCACGCAGTCTGGCTCTTGCAGCCGCAAAATACACGGTCTCGAGCAAGCGCTCGCACCGCAGCTTGTGAAGGACCAGGAATGGGACCTTGATCAGAAGGCCGGCCGAGCGGCTTCAACGTCATTGCGGTCGGTTATTTCGTTCCTGGTGCTGCCACACGCCGTGCTAGACGCCTTCGCGTTCGGTCGACGCGCCACTGGCTTCTACGCTCTGTGAACGACTGCTGGCTCACGTAGTCGCAGCGTCGGAGGATTTATGAAGTGCTCGCAGTCGACGAACTAATACACGTCGAAGTCCTCAGTCTTGAGCACGCTGCCGCTCTCCAAGATGCTCATGATCTTGTGGTAGCACGGCAGCCCCATGCATGCAGTGTAGTCGTCGTTACAGACGCAATCGTCGTAGCAGCGGTTCTCGTTGTTGTCGGAGTTGGCAGTGACGGCGGAGTGCGTAAAAGGCGTGCCAAATGGTGATGCCAGATGGGGTCCGCCGGCGCAGCGTCGTCTTCGATGGCGATAACCTCCGCCTGCCACGGCGACGGTGAGGGCGGTGAGGTCCTTCAGCAGCGCTTCAATGTGCTCTTCATTGAACTCCCTTGTGATGGCGGTGATGACAGCGATGGCAGGTGCAACGGCGGTAAGAACGTTGATGGTGCAGCTTGTCGTTGGAAAGGCTAACGTTAGTTGTAGAGTGACGTGTGCATTGCCAGTATTGGCCTCTGGGGGTCCGTGCGCGCCATGGTGCGCAGAAGTAAACTGCCCTCCCTTGTACGGAGTACGTTGTGTCATCAAATTTTACATGCTTTTTTCTGCCTTCCTGCCTGTGCATGCATCAAGACGTAAGACGGTCATGAATCGTGTGCAATGAAACATCGGAAGTTTGAACCCTGGAGGAATCCCCACAACGCACATTCCTTCGGGCGGCCCGGCGACAAACTTTGTTCATTTTTCGTTCTTGTACTCTACACTTCGTGGATACTGAGAAATTCACAGCACTTTGTCACCGCGAATTGGCCATGCGCCTGGAGGAACGTTCAAAGTTGGCTAGACTAGACAATGAGAGGATTTGCGAACAAAATGTCACTGATACATGGGTCACCGGTCAATATGTACCTGTGTCGAAGCCGGATACTCTTTACTCCGCCGGCGTTTTCACGGCTTCATGAATCATGATGGTGTTGAACTTGACTGAAATCCTCACTGACTACCGCGACTGTCGGGCGTAGAAGGCATTTTTCTCAGCTACAGATCACAAAGGGGTACCTGGGTCAGCTACAAAAAAACTTGGGTTCACGATGTTGCCTACCAACACTCTTGTCATGGACGATTGCCAACTGGCTGCTGGCACCGAGAGCAGAAGAACGCTTTTCCTCTCCTGTACCCCCCTCCCCTTTTACATGCGCTTACTTGGAGCTTTCATCAAATCCGGTTTAGTTAGCTGTCCACATTTCTGATAAGCAGCTCAAGGTTCTTCGCGTCCGGCTTCGCGTCCGGAACTGTGGCTGAGCGGGTCAAAATTGAAAAGCCACGGGACGGGGTCCATGAAATCGCGGGGGCCTTTGGTGACATACAAAAAGTTCTTTGAGATAAATATTTCATTTCTATTGGGTTTTCTGACCAGCATTGTTTTCTGGATCAACAGTCACGGTCTTAGTCTCTTAGATAGACCAAGTACTCAGATTCAAAGGCCTGAAGTCTCCCGAGCGTTGCAAACGCCTGAGTTCAACTGTGAGAAAGAAGAAGGACAAGAGAACTGAGTCAGACGAAGCTAAGTCACAGATGGAGTCAGGCGCCTCGAAGTCACGGCAGATGGAGGGCGGCCAATACTGCGCAAAATAAAACGATGTGGGAACGTGGCTGCCAACACCGCCCGCGCCATGATGTACGAAAATGGGGTGGATAGTTTTTGCTCTGTTATGAGGAGTATGCAACATGGGACCAAATTACATTGGGTAGATGATGTACGGACTAACAGATGGAAAATGGGCTTGACGCCAATATTTATGTCTGCTACGAGTGATCAACTTCATCATGTTCTGGCTTATTCGATAGACGCCAATGACTCCAGACTCCAGACTCCAGACTCCAGACTCCAAACGGTGAGGCACGTCAAACTTCCGACCGCGACAACTCGAGACCGCCGCTTCCACATAACTATTCACATTGTAAGGTACGGAGTAAGAGCCTAGGTAATAAGTGAATGCAGGAAAAAGGTTCGAACATGCAGGCTGCAGGCTGCAGCGCAGCCATTCCAGACAAGCCATCGCTATTCGACACGGAGCCCGAGCTGGTAGGTACAAACCTACCTACCTATGTACCTATGTATGCGGATGCAGGACGAAGGAAAAAGGCAAGAAGGCAAGAAGGCAAGAAGGCAAGAAGGCAAGAAGGCAAAAAGGCAAAAAGCGGGAAGGGGTGAATCTAGTGTACACGTGAGGGGGCGTGTGCTGGTCATGAAGACTTCTCCAGCGATTCAGCACGATCTAGGTAGGTGCCTAGAGGCTAGCGCTTAGGGCGGACGGGCGGGAGGGAAGCGGGCAGGAGCGCGGGCAAGCGAGGGGTGGCTTGCGGCTGCCTTCTTCGTCTGCAGGGATGGCGGTGGGATCGATTCGAGCAGATCAAAGTGGAAGTGGCAGAAAAACGTTGCTACTACGGAGTACGGAGTACCTACCTACTCACTTCCGTACATACATACCTAGGTAGAGAGAATCAAGTTGACGTTCTTGGGCCTGCCCCGGCCACGTGGTCGCCCCTTTGCTGCATTTCGCACCAACGGGGAGGCGACAGACAAGAGGCTCAGGGCCCTCGGGATTACGACCAGCAATCTGGACGACCGCCCGCCTCACTTCGTCCCGCCTCTCGAGTCTCGCATCTCTCTATCCGATGGCCTTTCTTTCCACGACATGACAATTGGCTTGGCCTCCCAAAGGTAGCCCAACGGCCTGTTCTGTACGATCACAACGACTCATGGCATCGCTCGTGGTTACACTGTACACAGAGGCAGGCACCTACCTACCTCCTAGGTAGCAGGTACTGGATTCGGGTTGAATGCCCTCCCCTGCATATGTATTCGGCGTCTCCATTGGCTCTTACGTCTTCTGAGTCGCCCGCGTCCTCCCCAGCTACTACAATCTCTGAGATCTCACTCTGATAGCTCCCCATGGCTTTGGGGTGGCGCGCCATCCACACACCACTCGCCAAAGATCAATCAGCCTTGCGCGACATCAGCGGCAGTTGTACGTTTGGTCAGTATCCTCTGACCTGTCGGTTCGTCCGAACTCGCCCCGCCTCATCTTTTCAGGCAAAAAGAGGCGTCAAAGTCAAATACAGGCAACAAAGAAGGCAGACTTCAACTCCACGCAGTCTCGATCAACGGAACGATATCCATCTCGCACGTCTCTTATACTCTACACAACGACTTTTCCACGGACTCTGCTTGTTATTTTTGAGTAGAGCTCTCGAATCTGATTATTTGAGAAGCCCGTTATCAATTTCTTCAGAACGTTCGCTCCTGAGTCCTCTTTGCTTGTCGAAACCATCCTTGGCCGGTATCTTTTGCATTCAGCTCACCGTGAGCCGCGCTGCTGGCATTCGAGTCACTAACGATACCGTTTGCGAACTTTCATGAATCCCGATCACGAGTCATTACCGTGAGGCCAAATCCATCCGGCACGTTCCATACTTCACTTCGATTTCCTGAAGAAGCAGGCGCCAGAGCCTGTCTTCAAGAAACTGACATCACTTCAACCTTGCAGCACTGTATTGTTCCGCAAGGACTCGACTGCTAGGAAGCTGGTACTAGCCTGTCGTCGCGATTGGGTTGGATCTGCACTTGAATTCGCACTTGTAGCGACCTGGGCTTCTTCGATTACTTGCGCGGCGCGCCCCGAGAACCCAACAAGCTTGATCAAGGTTGGGTTACTAGTGTGTGTGTAACCTCGTCCGATTCTCTTCTCTTGGTTTCATTCTACCTTCAATATTCGCTTTCGTTTCCGATTTCACTGCAAAAGGCCCGTATAATCTGCTGTTCCAACTGCATTCGTCACTCGTCTCGATGTCTGGGGCACACGAACCGGCTTGATCTACGCACCGTGCCTACATGATGCCGTGACAGAACCAGTACCAGTTACCGGAGCGAGGGCGATTCCAGTCAATGACACACCATTCAATCGAGCCTAAAGCAGAGTCTTTCCGTCCGGTTTCAACTATCTCGCATCTCCAATATTCACTGCGACTGATTTTTAACTCTCCGTCCTTGACCTTTTATCAGTTCTTGTTCAGCTGACCAAATAAAAGTAGATCGGACTGGTCATACAACGTCCCGCTTCCCGCGTCTCCTTTCGAACTGAATCTCGTCAATGACGGACGGTCTTGTGACGGCAACGGAATCCAGCATGGACGAAAGCAGGTGGGTTGTGTCTTCGACTGAGTTACAGCATGAGGCCGTCTCCCAATAGGCCACTGGAATTGACAAGGAACGTTTGCCGCAGCCAAAGGCGGCTTGATGGGTCCTGGTCCTACGGCCGCTTTTATGCCCCCGAGAGACCACGGAGGTATTTATATCCCATTGATGAGGTACGTGACGTCGCAAATACCGACCTGTTCACACCCACATGTGTTCATACGGACTAACCAGTTCCAGACGGCACTCGATGGCATGGACCTTTTTCACAAGTTCTTTCTCGAAGTAAAACTTGGTGCTCTATTTGGTTCTCCCTTAGAACTCGGCGGAATGCAGCCACTCCGCATAATTGATCTAGGGACTGGTACAGGCATATGGGCCTTTGATGTGTCAGAAGTCGCTGACAAGTATGTCTCATCTTGATTTCTTCTGTCGGCTGCTAAATAATGCGCATGACGCTGATCAGGGTAAAGGACGGATTCTCCAGTGGAGATTACGGCTGTGGATATGAATATGATCCAGCCGTCTAGGTACGTCACGTCGTCTGGCGCGTCCATTCTCTTGACAGGTAGGATTAGCTAAGAGTTTCGTAGGATCCCTTCCGATGTTACGGTCCTCCGACTGGACATTGAACATCCCTCATGGGCGCCGCTACAGAGAGATTGTAACCTGATTCACATGCGACAGCTCAATGGCAGCGTCCGACCGATCCATTGGCTGGCCATCTATCGCAACGCGTTACAGTAAGGTCATGCTCTTTCGTCTCGTTCGGAGGCAATTCTGAAAGACACAAGCTTTCCACACACCAGACTCACATGCGGTAGACACTTGAAGCCTGGTGGATTCATTGAACATGCTGAGATGGACTGGGCAACGCGGTGGGCTGGTCCCGCTCCGAAGGACTCGGCACTTGAGAAATGGTCCCAGGCTTTCAGGCGCGGCATGTTCACTCTCGGCCGGAATGTCGATGTAGACGGACTCCAAGTTCGGACCACGCTGGCTAGTGCTGGCTTCTCCGGAATCCGAGAAACCACCACTCGCTGCTTCTTGAGCACGCATTTCTCGTCGCCAAAGATCAAGGTCGAGAAGTGGTTCAATGTCGCTCTCAGGCGCAATCTCCACGGCATGAGCTTAGTGCCCCTGATAGAGGGTCTGGGCTACACGCAAGAAGAAGTCGACAAGCTCTGCGATCAGGTCAAAGAAGAAATCGTTCACTGCAAGACTTCTGTCCACTTTGTGTTGTGAGTTCCTCAGCCTCTGTCCTCGTCTTATTTTTACTTTACACACATTGGGTTTGCCAACCTTTTCCAAGTGTACATGGGGTAAGACTAACTCGGGCCAAACCAGGTTCACATGGACCGCACATAAGCCACGCGCTACGTAGTTGACCACTCGCCTTTTCAGCACTGTAACACTTATGAAGCAGGGTATGAGCTTATTTTGGCGGCTTTCATGCTTTTCCCGGTACAACATGCAATGTTCTGGAAGTACATTATTACGATGCTAACGTTTTGGAGGCACTCCAGGATTGTTGTGCGCTGACTTTTTTTTGCCTTTCTCAACTCTTTTCCCTGTTACCTTTTATTGTACATTTGCCTGTTTTTGGATACTCTCATCTTATTCATTGATTCTTAATACATACACGGAAGATCTAGTCTTCATCCAGCCTCGACATGATTCTCACTTTCAGGTTCGTGGCATGAACAGAATGTATGGCCAGGTCCGCCAGGGTCTGGCCCTGTCGGAGTAAACAGCAGCGACCTATTGCCCCTAATCCGTTCAATGCGGATACCGTGATGATAGTAGTACTGCGTCCGGCGTGAAGTGATCTCCTTGTGTCTTTGTTTCACTTTCTTGTTTGACACACCCCAACGCCCAGACATGGGGGATATATGGCTTCTCAAAAAAATCGTGCTTTCAATGGATGGTATTTTCTGAACATCACGAGATTAGAAAATTTCAATTGGTACAGGCAAGCAAGCCACCATGTGGCAGAAACAGCATGATAATCTGGCGAAATGGGCAACGACCGTGACGCATGGGCGGGCTCCTTTATCTCCATACCCTATCCTTGTCGAGGTGGCTTGGATGGAACATACATACCATACCTGTCGGGGAGCTTGGCCCTGTTAGGCGACTACTTAGGTAGGTAGAGCAGATATGTAGGCAGGCAGACAGATACATACTTGATACAGGAACAGACTCGAACGAGCTTACACAACCGAGGCCATCGTGTCTTGCCTCGTCACATGGCTCCCAAAACAAAAGGCTCAGCATGGGTACATGAGAAATGATCTTGACCAGTTTCTTCCGCTTGTCTGGCTCGCGAACCCAACGGACGGTGCCAGCGGCGGAATATGGAAACTGCTATGGTATATGCATACCCTGATGTACATCAACAACAATCTTACAAAGAAAAAAAAAAGGTTCCAAAAATCAAAAAAATCAAAAAAAACATAGAGGTGCTTTTCTGCCGCCGCTGGGCGCGCTCCATGTGCTCGGCCTGGTCACCAATCCTCGCTCAGTCACGCCGAGGAGCCGACAAGGGGAAGAAGAGGCGCAAGAATATAGACAACGCCGAAGCATGTCTCCTCCCCGAAATCTATATTGCGTTGCTCCCGCCATTCCGGTTTCTCACCAGTAGTCGTCCGTCCCATTGCCCAACGACGTGTCTCTCCGGTGCGACAGATCGATGACCAAGATTTCCCGAGCTCTTTTGCCCTCTTTTTGATTCTTTTCTTCTCGCGTGCTCCCCACCTCCCCCGTTTTTTTTTCTTTTTAGGTTTCAACTACGCCTGGCTTTTGGATACAATCACTTTAGTGGTGGCTGGCCGGCTCGCCGTGGTATCCAACAAGCTTGAAGCGGCCAAGCATCTCACCAACAGTGAAGAAGCCAACGCACTGAAGCCCAATAACCGTGCCAACCGCAATCCTAGCCTTCAGAGGCTCGGTTCCGTGTTCGAGAACCTCCTCGCGGGCATTCTGGAGTATGGTCCGAGGAGACGGGAACAAGGTTCGGTTCAGGGCAGACCTCCACAGGCCCCGATAGACGGCCTTGAAGGCGGAGATGGAGCTGTCAGGCACCGAGAAGAACAAACATTAGCACAACAATACAGTCCAACGAACGGGGTGACTAGGAATTTCCAAGTGTGTTGTGCGCGTTTTTCCCACTTACGGAGGGCTCATTCTCTGGCCGTGGTAGATCATCTTGGCAACCTCGGCGGTAACTTTGGAGTAATACACCACGAAAGGGGTTTGGCCTGGCGCGCCCAGCACGTTAACAAAATGGAGCCGGTTTTCCCCCCCATCGGACCGCATTGACTTTTCTGGGAAAATACGCCCTCGTATTCCGGCACATGTCACTCACGTTCAACAAAAGCAATCACGCGCCCGGTTCGGCCTCCAATCTTGCTCAATGCCTGGCCGAGGCCTCGCGCAGCGCCGACGACGCGCGAAAGACCATCCTGGGCCTTGGAGGCGACTTCCTTGGTCCCCTCGGCGGCTTTGCTGGTGGTGGTGCTCTCGAAGCGGCGAGAGGCCATTCGCAAGGCCGGCGAGCGGAGCATGGGGCGCGCGAGCGACATGACCATTGTGTCGAAGGTTCGGGGTTTCTTGTGATGTGCGAGCACGGGAGAGAACGGCAGGGCGGTGGTGCTTTGTGTAGACGGGCGGGCGTGGGTCGGAGATCCGGAGACGACGCGATGGTTTTTGGTGGGTGCGAATTGAGGGAAAGTGTGAGATGGACAATTGCTGGTGGGTTTGCGGTCCTGGTTCGATTGGTTTGCTGCTTGCTGCTGGGGAGAGGGAAAAAAAAACGCTCCGGCAGAAGTCGTGGACCTTGGTTCTGACATGTCCCGTTCCGTTGAGGGACAGCATTGATTGGTGGATGTGAATGTCGCGCTAGGCCGCATGGGGGCCACCGAGCATTACCCGCACTGTACTCTGTAACTTATGGACTCCTGAGTACATATGTACCTAGGTACATACACAAACGAAACGGCATTGTTCCCGTCTCTGAATAACTTCCCGCTGTCACTGTGGAAAAGCAAGTCAAGGCCGAACGGTGGACTCTTTGTGCCAAGCATTTGATTCTCATAAACATCTCGTTCGGTTGTTGAGTGAAACAGCAAGACTATCTAACAATAAATTCCATTGGCCGATGCATGCTATGCCTCTCCGTACGCCCAATGCAAAACTTTGTCCCTGAGTTGGCCTTCCCTGACCCCTTGTAGCCTCTTCATGTTCGTCTCATCAATATACATTCCGCGTTCCTCTACAATTCGATTCCCAAGCTACTCAAGATATGCTGATGCCTAAACGATTGATGCAAATTGACTCCCCTCGGCAGTTATTGCTGCTTACTCAAGACTCTGGATCTGGACCTTGATGGCTCCGCTCGTGGGATCCGCCGACGTCTCAAAGGCCTTGACCGCGTCTTCCAGCGTGAATCGGTGCGTCACCAATCTCGACATGTCGATGATGCCGCTCTCGACCAGACGAATGGCCCGAGGCCAGGTGTTGCAGTATCGATACTGAAGCTGTATGTCGACCTCTCGCACACTGGCGCGCATAAACGCAATGTTGATTTCGTTCCTGCCGACGCCAATGATGAAGACCTTGCCGCCAAACTTGGTAGCCCAGATGGCGGCATTGATGCTGCTCTCCACGCCGGTGCACTCCATGGTCAGCGCAGGCTCGATGCCACCAAACGATTCCACAATAGCCTTGGCTGTATCCTCGGCCGAACCGCGTTCGATCTTGTGCGTGATGACGCGGGGACAGAGCTCCTTGGCAAATGCAAGCCGGCTTTCCGAGATGTCGGTGATGACCAGAGGGCTGGCACCGCCGGCGGCACAGCAGAGCAAGGAAATCAATCCAATGGGCCCGGCGCCGCAGATCAGGACAGGATCACCAAGTTGCATCTTGGCTCTCTGCATTCCCGCGAGAGCCACGCTCAGAGGCTCCAGCATGGACCCGTTCTCATAGGACATGTTGCCGATCTTGTGACACCAGACGGCCGGATGGTTGACATAGCGCCGAAGGAGGCCATCAACAGGCGGCGTGGACAAGAACTGGACTTTTTCGCAGCCATTGTAGCGTCCTGTCAGGCAGGGCTCGCAGGCGTTACAAATGACATTGGGCTCGACCGCGACGCGATCGCCGACTTGAAGATCTGTGACCGAGGGGTGTACCGCAATCACGTCGCCTGCTGATTCGTGGCCGAGGATATGATCGCCTGTTACCACCATGGGACCAATGCATCCAGCATGCCAGAAGTGGACGTCGGACCTGGCGTATCGTGTTAGCCTTTTTCTAGATACACGCTCACACAACTCTCTCGGTTGTGGCGCATCAAATCTCCTCTTCCAGAAGTAGCGAGACAAGGCCGGACAGAGTTCGTCATCTTACCCGCAAATGCCAGTGCTGCGAATGGCAATGGTCACCTCGCCGGGCTTCAAATCAGATCCGGCAGCGACACTCTCTGCCGACGGCTCGGCAGCATTGATCCACAAGTCATGGTCGGGATTGGTATATACGCCAATGTTGGGCTTGAGAGATGACTTGGCGTGCGAAACTAGTGTTTCCGCCTGCGCAGCTGCGGGCGCCATGTCTTCGGCACGGAACGGGAAAAGGTGCAAGAGGAATTTATCGGGTTGAGTCTGAGAAGACGGTTTGAGAAGACAAAAGGACAGTCCGGCAGAGAAGCGTATCGTGATTATGAATTCAAATACGAGCGAGACACACACGGAACCATTCTCCTCAACGACAGTGTTCCGGACGACAACCTTTATTCATTCCGGAGATGCCTACTGTTCCCCGCGCTTCCTGTCCCCAAGACCGCCGGCAGCAGCCAGCATAAGAGTTCCAGACTAGCGCGCCAATCACACAGGGCCTTCCTGCCAGCCAGGAACAAAAAAACCACGAGCAGAGCGCATTCTGAACGCAAAGGACTCGAATCGGCTCATGCCGTTGTTCAGTTCCAGACTCATCCCCCTCCCCCACTCAATTGGAGGCAAAAAGTCCCCGTGCGAATGTTTTGTCGTTGGCTGTTCGGTCGTTTATTGCATAGCGTCAGGTGATGACATTCTGGGGAAAATGACATTAGGCGCATTGTGAACAATCGCCAGTCAGCCTCAGCCGCGCCAATGAATGGCCCAGCCGGGGGGGGGGTCCGTCTTCCCCGCATACAATGGAACCCGCGGCGGCAAAGGTCTCCTCGGCGCCTTTGAGAAGCTGAAGGATTTAGACATAAAAAGTCACGTCGCGGACTGCACTTATCACCCGAAGCAATCACCTTGAACTTTGAACTTGGCTTGAACTTGACAAGCTCGGGGCAGGGGCTTCATCCCGATTCCCAAGTCCTGTGGGATGGCGGTGGCATGGGGCCCGGGGGATTCTCAGTCGCTCTGCTCTCCTACTGTCTGTCAATCTCGGCCAAAGTCTTCTGTCGCAACCGTCCAATTACGCCACGATCCAAGATGGACATCTCATAGTCGCGGACTCGCGGTTGCCTTAAGACAGTCAATGCCGTGGGTAGAATACCCCGTACACTGTGGTCCACACCGTCAGAACTGCCTGCCGGCTGCCGGAAGGCTAATTCGTAGCAGCATTTCAAGATAAGTCATGACTCTATTGCATCACTGCTAGACTCCGTCGTATATCTACGGTCTAACGATGATCGTTGCTGCATGCAAAGCACCAGTTGGCAACTTGAAACTTGGCCCTCTTGCTGTTGGTTCCAGTTCACCTGCACATCACCTTCGGCGTGCCAAGATGCAGCGTATATAGCTTAGTCTATTTCTAGCTAGACTGATGCTGCCACTGGTCTGCTCGGGTCGCATCTCGCCAGCCAAGTTGCCCGTTCGCCGTGGTCATAACTTCGTAAATTTGCGCCAAGTCAGCCACTGCTCTCTGTCCGAACGAGTCTGTTTCTAAAGCCAACACCGAAAAGAGGCGTTGGAACCAAACCATCAAATCCACCATGTCCAAGGTCCTATCCCATTGATATAAAAGAAATAAGCAAAAAATCACGACGCCGCAACTATGCCTATTCCCATGTAATAAAAAATGAAGCTGAGTTGGCATCTGATCGCGTGCCCGACACGATTGCCAGCCAGTGTGAATCAGCCAACCGAGACAACCACATCGCCTTTGCAAGTGCCGTATGAGCAACACGCCGAAGCATCCATGATGCCCTTGAGAATCGCATCAACCTTAAGCTAGAAAGCGCGTTAGCAATACGCTATGGACGATTCTTGGCCATTCTAGCCGTAGGCCATCATAATCTGTTTCCGTCAAAGACTTACCGCCGGACATGGCCCCGACGGGCCGATTGGGGCTGCAACAACCATGGCAGGCAAAGAGACTAGAGCAGCGGCGAGAATAGACACGAGCTTCATGATTGATGGCGGCGTGAGAGGAGGAACTGCAAAAGTTTTGATGCGGTGACGTGTAATTATGACACTGGACGGCGAGACGTTTGGAAGGCGACTCTGTTGGCAGACCAAAGGAAAGCAGGAATAGAGAATGGTATTATGAACGAGAGACGAGGAAAAGGGAAAAAGAGAACGGACGAAGACCGAGCTTTCAGTACGCGGCGAGCAGGAACTGAAAAAGCAGCAGGAAGGAGCCTTCGGGCTTTTTCCTAGAGAGCACAACAGGAAGGAGGCACAAATCGAGAGACAAGAAATCCGTCAACGCAGAGCACATGTAACCGTGTACCACAAGGCCACAAGTTGATAGAGACTTGTGTCGAGTAGTTTGGAGGGGTTTTTTTTTTATTAGTTGGACATGCCAGATGATTTCTGCCATGATGCAGCATGTAGCCACAGAGATTCGTTTGCACCAGCAATGCAATCATGATCATGGCCAAAAATAACGCGCAAATTGATCAATAGCCTTTTCCAGAGTCTATACATACTATAACTACACTATTCGTAGTAAGGCAAGGGAGTGCGCTATTAGTATACGATTACGGAGAGAAGGCAACCCTGCAAAGAGAGGGGAGGGAGTTTGCAGACTGCGAGACGAAGCAGCTGCAATGGAGGTTTACGTCTCCACCACCCAACTCCACTTCCTCGTCAGACACTGCATTAGAGAGGGATGTACATACATATATGATGGTACCTACCTCCTACCCATGCACATATGTATGTGTGTACTACGGAGTACAGACCACGGAGAATGAAACAAAAGATGCAACAAGTGAGCGAGGCTACGAAGTTGGTTGCATTGTATCGAATGCTTTAGAGATCTTGTTTCCCCGTCCATGCAATGCAATGGATAGGTACACAGCATGCAACGTCAACAAGTTGTGGAAGCAAACAGGTCCCCCAGATTGGTTTATGTACATACGTAGGTATCTATCTCCCTTGGGCCTTGAGTCTTGAATTGACTTAGGTACGCCCTTGTCGCTAACTTAGTGTCCGACAGTCAAATCTCCCCTCTCTTGGCGCAATCGTGACAGTATGTGGCACAGTCAGCGACTTGTAATTCAATACTGGCAGCCACAAGACGTCAATGCGACAGCCGTTCCGTTTTCAGCGCCATGTCGTGTTTGATACGAGAACCCATGACCGCGCCACATCGCCTCGTTCCAGTCAACCCTTGGACAAGGGTCGACTCCGGGGGACTCAGGTCAGGGAGGGGTAAGAGTCGGAGATGCTTGGAGTTGGAATTCTATGCTGCAAATTGCAATGGCAATGTATCTGACACCGAACCGTGTGGCTTTCGCTTCTTGATGCTTTCCTCGTCGGACAGTTGCTGCCGCGGCGCAGGACAAGATGGTAGATGCGATGACCCCTGTTGCCAATCAATAAATCCTCCCCGAATCTGCCCTTGCCATCTCTTCGGCAGGCACATCCGGTACTGGTCTATCGTCTCACGACATGTCGTCCCGCTGCGCATCTGCATGTTGTACTCGCCATACCTCGACCCCGACTCCGGCCAGAACAATCTGGCTCAACTGCCCCGGGTCTGGACAAATGATGGCGACATCGCCCGGATCTGCCACGCCGCTGCTCATACATGCCGCCAGGGAGACTCGCACATCTCGAGCCTCGTGTGCGGAGATGCGCCATACCTTGACGCGCTGGTCGTTGCTGACACTCACGGCGAGTGTCTCCTCGGGACCCTGGTTGAGCTGGCGACGATGATGCACCGCGGGAAGCAGTGCAACACCGTTGACGGCCGCAGTGTGTGCTTTGCGAATGATTGCTCGTGATACGAATTCGTAGCTTGTGCGTCTTTCTGTACCTGTGCCTGTGCCTGTGCCGCTCTGTATCTGGGCAATCTGCACGTACCCGAGCGCATTGTCGTCACCCCCCGTCACGACACGAAGCTGTGTCCCATCCCTGCTCATATCAAGGCTCTTGATACTGCTCTGGTGCACCGCATAAGCCGCCTCCAACGAATACCTCTGCGTCCCAGCATCCCCATCCAGATACGCCCCTCCCCAGAGCGCCAAGTGCCCATCCGTAGAAGCCGTCAAGATATGAAGGTTCTTGGCATTCCCATTTCCATCTCCATCTCCATCTTCAGATGCCCCGTCCCCGAATCCAAGATGCCGCAACTGCGTAATACACGCACCGGTATACCTCCCCTCGGCAAGTAAGCTAAACGACCCCCCACCCCCACATTCATACTCATATGTCTTCAACGACGAATTCGAAAACGCCAACGTCACAACCATCCGACCTCGTTCCTCTCGTCCTCCAGGGCCTCCCGCCCACGAAACATCAAAATCCAAGATTCGCAAATCCCCCACAGGACTCTTCTCCGTAAAGACACCCTCGCACACAACCGCCAGTCCCGTATACGCCGATATAGCACCCAGCCTCCTCACCCGCCACACAAAGAACTCTTCATTCCCAGCACTGCTGAATAGGTATTCGTCTCCGAACCATCGCAACTTCTGCAGTCCCGTAACATGCGCCTTGATGCACGCCATAGTGCACATCGTCGCTCCCCCACCATGCTCTTTCCTCTCCTCCCCGGCTCCCTTCCCGGTCCCCTTCCTGGCGGGTATACATTCCCATATCCGAATCGAGGCATCTTCCGCCCCCGACGCAACGAATCTCTTATTCGCACTCAGTGCCCGAACCTCCCTTCCATGAGTCCCCCGCCGGACCGTCCGATACGGAAGATCCATCTGGGAGGAGATGCACAGTTTCGAAGTACGCGTGTAAGCAAATCTATACCGGTGTGGTTCTGCGCGAGGATCATGCTGCAGACGGAACGTGCGGTGTGCGCCGCCGCAGTTCATGGTGGCGAGTTCTTCGCCTGTGGATTCGTTCCAGATGATGAAGTCTTTGCTGCGGAAGCCGTAGAGGATGAGTTCGGGGGTGGGGGTGGAGGTGGTGAACCAGGCGCCTTCGATCATGGGGCCGAAGGGGGGGCTTATTTCGTGGATGAGCGTGAGAGAGGGGGTTGACTGAGGGGGGTGAGGTGTTTGGTCTATGTGGTAGATTCTGTATTTGCTGTCGCGGCTGGTGGTGAGGATGTAGGGGCATGATGGGGTGGTGGTGGTGGTTTGGCCGTTCTTGGCCGCTGTCGGGAGGGGCACGATGGCGGTGATGGCGTCGCGGGAGCGTGTTGCGGCCTCTAGGATGGGTTGCCAGGTGTGGTCTTGGTGGTGTGTGAGGAGCGCTATGTAGCCGTGGCGGGAGCCTAGGATGATGAGGTCGTCGAGCCTTGTAGCAGAGACGGCGACGAACCGCGCATCGAGACCTGTAAGAAGTTCCCTTTGAATGACTTCGCCGGAGGGAGTGAGTGATAGGAGGTGCGAGGAGGATGGTCCGTAGATATGGACGAGGATACTGATGAATTGCTGCTCGCTGCTGGAGAGGTGGTTGATCTCGGTGATCCGGCCGGGTACTTCTGCTGCACACACGAGGCGATACTGCGTAGATTGATCTCGGTCGCGGTCTGAGTCGTGGGCTTGATGCTGCTGATGGCGATGAAAATAATACACCTTTCCATTCGTGGTCCCAATAACAGCCGCGCCATCATGTCCATGCATTGCGCGTAAAACATAACATCTCTTCAAATCCTGCACAACACCCGTGTCCTCTCCTACAACAACCTCTGCCCACGTCCTCGCCAGCAGATTCCCCACGAACAGGCGTCCCGCGTTCGTGATAGCGAGCATCTGATTCTCCGACAGAAAGTCATAGCGGCTGAACGTCTCACGAGAAGAGAAGGACCCCCCTTTTGCAGCGCCCTGCCCAAGGGCATCAGACACATCAAGGGCCGTCAAGACAGGCCCGAATGACTGCGCCTCGTCGCCGTGCAGAGCCTGTTCTCGAATCGCACTGATCTTGCCATCCGCGCCTCCTGTCAGAATATCCAGCCCTCCCTGGGCATGGACGTCGACAGCCTTCGCCCAGACATGTTTTCCATGATGAAGCGCATAGGTATGCTGATGAGTCAATTGCCCCGTCAGATGATCCGTCGTAGAGGCCTCTGGCGGGTCAAGCGCCAACTTCCAGCGCTGAGTAGTCGAGTCCTCTCCAAAAGAGTAAACACAAAGCGCATCCCCATCAAGCACGCACTCCGCCTCGGAAGAATCCAGCGCGAATCTCACACCCCAAATACGCGACGCGTGGCCCATTCCCACCGCCACAGGGCGAGCCTCTCCTTCTTCAGAAGCAGCCTGCAGAGCATCGTACGTCTGCGCGGCTTTGAATCCCGTGTCCTGTGCTTCAACGCACTGAGTCCCCTCATGGGTTGAAGCCGCCGTTGTCGCTGTCTCATCGCCATCAAGGCTAATATCCCAGATCCGAATCGTCCTATCATCGCTACAACTAGCCAGGAGGCGCTTCCTCGTCCCATCCCGCAAGACCAGCGGCGCCGAAACATCCACCCCATAAATGGACCCTTCATGCCCGCGCAACACAAACGCCATGGCATGCTCATCCTCGACAATGGAATACCTCCAGACTAAAACATCGCCAAAGACAGTCCCCGCTGCGATGAGGACCCGCGATGCAGACTCCCAGACGAGGTGCGCGGCATACAGCATCGGTCGAGACGGCGAGGCGACATTCCCGAGCACCACGGTTCCCTGCTCGCCTGAGTCACTCAAAAGGTGATGATACTTAAGCACGACGACTTCGTTATGCGCCGTGGCGAGGACTGCCTCGTCTACACAGAAGGGCGAGATGGCGGCATCGTAGATCCAGTCTGGTGCTGTGGTCGTTGCCAGAAGGACTGGAGGGTGGTCCTCTGTGAGAGCTTCCCCGTCCAGGAGGGCGATTTGGCTGGCGCCCCAGAGGAGAAGCCTGGGGCCTTGAACGCGGATCCCGTGGATGGGCTGGTCCTCGAAGATGGGGATCGTGAATAGGGGCTCTTGGGGGTGTGGTTGCGCGTCTGGGTAGATGGCTAGTTCGCCATCTTGGCCTGCTAGGAAGTACCTGGTGCCTGAGGGGGTGGTGAAGAAGGCGACGGATGTGATGGGGACTTGGGCGAGTTGGCGTTGGAGCGTGATGCCACGCTTCTGCGAGGGGACATTGTCAGTCTTTCTTTGTTCAAGGTTGCTGTTGCGCTCATGAATTGGCTGGCAATGGAGGGAGGGGCACATGGATGAAGCGTGGCGGGGCAGATGGGTAGAGAGCGCATTACCGGAGGGGTTGCCAATGCCATTGTCACAAGACAAGTGTTTGATAGGGGTCAAGAAGCCATGGGAGAGGATAGACAGGCCGAAAGGGTTCGAAAGGGTTGTCGAGATTGGTCAATTGGGGCCAATTGATGTGTGTTGTCACTTGTGTGAGTGAATAAATGAGGAGCCGGTGGTACATGTGTCGTGAAAATTTCACCCGCCTGGGTCCCCGAGTGGCAGAGCCCCCAACAGACCACCTAGTTAACCTACCTCTAATAAAACAGGTACATATATGTATGTACGCATGTTGCGCCTATGCAACGTTTCACAAAAACAAACGCGCGTCCTTCACAGCGCGCACAGAGAGTCGTTTGAAGAGTACCGAATGTAATGATTTGAGCGTTTATGATATCTATCATGACCGCATCATGCATCACATGGATGTCACATGTTCGTTATGGGGTATGACAACCGTTGCCCGTGCATCCATTCCTCGCCTCTTGTTCCCGGATTCGCTAAAGAACCAATCGTTACAATTTTCACATCTATGAGATCCTCCA
This sequence comes from Claviceps cyperi, assembly GCA_018360075.1. NCBI lineage: Eukaryota > Fungi > Ascomycota > Sordariomycetes > Hypocreales > Clavicipitaceae > Claviceps > Claviceps cyperi. The sequence goes on from SRPQ01000007.1 coordinate 107,283, forward strand.
AACTCCAGGGAAGTTCCATGACCCCGTGATGAAGACTGGGAGCAAAGGCCGTGGACGCTCCAAAGTGACCAAAAAGCATAGAGCTGCGCCTCTCCACGCAAAAGGAAATTGAGTGCAAAAGTAAAAAGACAATAAAAGGAAAATGAAGAAAAACAGAAAAGACGACAAGAAACGGAGAAACGGGTGAGAGAAGAAAAAAGACGAAGCGTTTTTGGAGAACTTCTTCACGACCAGCTCTCATGTGCCGTAAAAGCAAACAGGCCTGACGCAGAGTCAAATCACACCCGATGCGAGTACGGCTCATACGCCATATCCGCCTTCCCCTGACCAGCCGTATGTTGAGGACCAGACGAATACCCCGCATGAGCCTGATTAGGATCATAATACGCAGGATGCCCGCTTTGCCCGCCCGTCATCTCCGCGCGATGATCGCTAATGGGCTTATACGCCCCCGTCGGCAACAACTTCTCACCATCTGCATCCTTGCTACGCTTCTGCCGCCTCTCTGGCTTGCAGCAGCAAACGGTCAAGATCCAGAACAGGCCCGAGACGATGGCGAAAAGAGCGGCAATCCAGACCGTGGCGAGGAAACGACCCCCAACGTGGCCCTCAACGCCGTAGTACTTGGCTGAGCTCTCCACTGCGCCAATCACGACCGTGGCCATGGCGGTGGCCATTCCTGCGGCTACACCCACGAGGATGCCTGTGACGCCGCTGAGGAGCCAGGTCAGGCAGGATACTGCGCGTGAGCACATGGCGAAGATGCCAACGGCAAGTTGTAGCCCGAGAGCCACGAGGGCGATGATGAAGGCCACTTCCGTCCACTTCGTTACGGTGCGGAAAGTTCTCAGCGCTGCTTCCATCTCTTGGGGCAGCTCAATCTTCAGACCGGTTGTTGAGTTGAGGGTCTCGATGACGCTGGCGTTGAGAGCTGTAGCGGCCCAGTCGAAGCTGGCTTTGGTGCACTGGCGCTGGCCATCGCGGGTGGTGGAGCAGTAGCCCCAGAGGTTGACGTCGTATGTGTCGGCTAGGTTGAGATCAGCTGCTGTGATGTTGTCCGTTTTGAGGTCACGTAGGCTGAGGCCAGCTTTGCCTGCAAGATGGGCGGCGTCGACGGGGCTGATGCTGAGGTTCCGGGTGTCGAGCTGGAACATCCATAGCTGGTTGTGGGCGACGCCGGAGAGGGTGGCGATGAGGAGAGCGATGATGGAGGCGATGGTGAGGGCGAGGGGAACGCCGACGCAAAAAAAGCGGCCGACACCCATAATTGGGGGCGCGTGTTGTTTTTGTTTTGTTGTTGCTGTTGTTGCTGTTGTTGCTGTTGTTGCTGTTGTTGCTGTTGTTGCTGTTGTTGCTGTTGTTGCTGTTGTT
>SRPQ01000070.1:0-56435 GCA_018360075.1 Claviceps cyperi
CCGGGACTAGCCCTGCACGCCCTAGTATGCCCAAAACTGGGACGTAGTGGCGTTAAATACTCAACAACAACAACAACATTTGTTGCTGTAACAAGCGGCCACATGAACACAATGATCCCTCCACCACCCGTCACAATAACATACAGAGCGTGAATAGATCGGTCCAGGCCGCAGCCACCAGTTCTCATACCTACATTCCGCACAGAAAACGAGACGACTCCGTGTTTCCTGGCGATTGAGGCTTCTTAATTTACGCCGCAGATAAAAGAACAGGGCGCTCCAACCAATGAAGCAAGCACAAGAGATTTGGCAAACCCAAGGGTCCAGACTCCAAAGTCCTCGACAATGGACACTAGCTTCATGATCCCGTGAGTCCGGTCATCCCTGTCCAGTGTCCACTGACCGGGCAGTCGACGACAGCGACCTACGCCATGACACTAGACAACGCTGCTGTAACCGGCGAACAGTGGTTCACTTTCTCTTGTTTTTCTTGATTAGTACTAGATAGGTGTTGTATGTAGTGCACCTAGCCTTAGACCGCCTACTCGCCCCACTGCCGGCGTCAATCAAACTATCAAACTATCGATGGCAGCGAAGGCGTCACAGACCAAAAACAAGTTCACTACATATACATACATATCTCACGCCTGTAGCACCGCCTTTTGTAGCCCGAGTGAAAGCACCAATTGCTACCCCACATGGCTGCGAGGGAGCGACGTACATGTACATGTATGTTACGACATGGGAATTATCACTAGTCTTTTCCGCAAGCGTGACGTACCTCCGTGCCGCGTTCTCTTTGGGATGACCAGGCGCTTTGGGCTCGACGTCATCAGCCATAGTGGGAAAGTCTCTACATGTGAGGCCTGCACATCTTCACTAGGTACCTACTTCGAAGTTTCAAAAAACTGCAACATGTTCATGGTGTGGAAAAAAGAGGCGAAACGTGCTTCGTATAAGTGCCTACATGGGAATTGTGTTCCCCGCCCCTTTCCGACTTGCGGGAAAAAGGGGATCGAGATCGCGGGCTGGTGTGGGGTTTGCAGCCTGGCCTTTGATTGGGCTATATCTTGCTAGGGTCGGGGTCCCCCTGCTGACGGATTTTCCTGGGAACCAACTATGTACATTCCTACTACCTACTCTGGAACCCATGTCTGTGATTATGTAGTACCTGTCTTCATTGACGCCCCTCACCAAAAAAAAAAAAAGAAAAAAGTGAAGACGTGAGAGTGTGTCATGCTGTCTCATAGCGTGGAGGTGGTAACATTTGGAACTTGTACGAGGGTTACCAGACAAATGTTGCGGCGACGCACTCCACTAAGTCGAGCTTGGGCATCGTAATTTTTGACTCGATTGTATGTGAACGTGGGTCTCGCTGCGTCTGATAAGTCGTACGCATGATCGATGGCCGAAGTGACCTTTTTTTGGCGTATGCTGCAGCATCTGTATCGGAATCTGAGTTCACGAGGAAGCCGCGTCACACAGACACAGAGCTAGAGCTGGGAAATCCAGCATCGGCACTTTCGGATACGAAGAGGAATCGAATCGTCTTTGTGACTAGGATATTCGTTCATGATGGCAGGGCGGTGGCATGTCGATGCCGAGGCCAAAGGATTGGAGGCCAGTCGACAAGCACAGACGGACGCATCTTATAAAAGTGCAATTTGACTACACCAAATAGGAAATGGCACTCGCCTAGTGATCATCACGTACCTTCATAGACCAACAGAACACGCTTGGTTCATTATCAGGTCTGCTGAGCACATCAGCATACATCTTGGTGTAATTGATTGTCTGGTCGCTTTGCGCACAGTTTCTCGGCAAATCTCGTCGGTATTTCTATCAGCTCCCCAGTATCACGGCCGGCTTGCCGCGCGCGCGTTTTGCCTCGGCCTGCGTAACTCGTGTTTGCGTCAAAGCAACAAACGTCCAAAGACGACAACAAGGAGATGTGTAGAATTACTCTGCACAGAGTATGTAGTAGTCGATTATAGCGGCGGTGCACGGCAATCACGTCCCCGTGCACGCGAACGCGATATTGAACGTGGCAACGTGTCGCAGGGTATATAGATAATAGGGGTATACACCGCACATCAGAGTAGCCAGACGGCTGCGCCCATTCTTGTGTGCAACACAACGGTTCTTATCGTTCCAAGAATAATTACCTGATTACAAGGGCGGATTGATAAGATCAGGCAGAACTTGTCTTGCGACGGGATGAAAAGTCACCCGCCCGTGTGATTCGCCATGGTCCATATTATCGAGAAAACTTGTGGACAGCAGCGAGATCGGATCGTATACATTCGTGTAAGAAAAAAAAGTTGACACCCGGACGGAAAATCGGAAGGAAGAAGAAGCTATAAAATTTGCCTGGCCTCGTCCCCTTGTACATACACACGGACCACGGTATACCTATGTATCTCATTTTGACAGAAGCACCATTCCCGAAGTGGATGAGCACAGTGCACAGGCCCCACCCCAGCCACTTGCTAGGGATTGACAGATATCATACACCCATCATGCGTTTTGGGATCCGCATAGCACGCGATACCTGAGATACCTGTAGGCTGTACGTGTATGTACATATTTATGCATGTCATGGACCTGTTCCTGTTACATTTGCAGCGACAGACGACGCAGCTTCTACCTACCTATGTAGTATGTACATATCATGTACATACTACCTAGGTGTGTGTCTGTGTGAGATGGCAAGTTGGGGATGCCATCTGGATTGGATGGAGGCCATGACGGGAGAACGTTTCCATAGATTGGAATGTGTCGTAGCATGAAGATATGCAGATCACCTGCAACGGAGGTTATACTTTCTTACAAGTTACAGTACATAAACATACCAGTACATAACGTGAAATGGCATCACAGCAGCCAATCGCCCAGACCGAATAAAGTTGAATTCTAGGGGGAAAAGAAAGAAATACACGCGCAAAGGACCCCATTACAGTTTCATCATGCTTTTTCCCCGAGATCATCATCCCCTGGCGCCCGCTGCCGGAATGCAACATGTTTGTCTCTATTCTCGTGGGCCCCACTTGTGATCGAAAAAAGGGTGGAGATGGGTTCTGGATAGTTATAGGTACGAGCATGTGTGGCTGGCAAGCCGCAATGGAACATAATTGCAAGCAGAAACTGGGAGAATGAAAGACTAAAGTTCTGAACGACGAGGAACATAACCGAAAGAACAAAAGAAACATTTACCAAGATAGAAACAAGGGTCTGTTTGCTCTTCTTGCGCATGAGGCCCCCGGCAGTGCAAAGAACGGACAAGGCCCGCGTTCTTATTATAGATTCAGTGAAGAAAATCACCAATCATGCATGTTTCAAATGGCTTCAAGAGAACGAGTCCTTGCCACCACCGGCTCGCTTTGCGGTACAATTCATAAGTGCTGCGTCTTTCACTTTGTCAGTACTGTATGTACATAGATAATTAAATTAAGCTTAGGATTTCAGGAACTGGGGAATGATTGGAAGGGCCCGCCCGCTCCTAGCCGCAATGTCGGCTTAAGTTATAAGTGGTTTGTTCCGCGTTGGGAGCCTGAAGGCCTGGGGATTGTTCATAGGTCGTAACTTGTCAGCCAAGCCGTCCCGGCCGACAAATTCGTGGTCAAGAACTTGTTTCTCTTCATGCGAGTAATCCCATGCACATCTTCCTCGTAGTGCCGCGATTTGTTTACACCCCTTCCATTGAGCCTTCCTCTCATGATACCTACATACCTACCCTCCGACCTGGCTTTGTCCTACCGGGACATTGTTGGACTTGGATGCCTCCATTTCTCGCACGCGTGCCTGGTCATCTGACCACACCAAACCACAACAGGACGACTTTCCCTTTGTGCCGCTCCTGCCATTTGTCAATTTTGTTCATGTTACCACCGAAAAAAAGTTTGCGTGACGTTGAGCAAAGAAAACATTTCCTCGCTTGGCACCGAAATGCGGCCTCGAGGGGAAGTCTGCTGGCCATCGAGAAGGAGGACAGGAAATGTTGTGCTTCGAGCTGATACAACGTTCCTGGCCAGACCTGGCAGGACTGCAACTTGCTCCCAATAGTATAGCCCTGTCGCACCGCCTCTCCGACTTTGCGACTTTGCGTACCTCTGTGGATCGTGACCTGTCTGTTTTTGCCTCCTTCTGTCGGCCAACGCGCATGTACATACACATGCATGCTTTTAACGTGTCACGTGTAACCCGTGGCAGCTTCGGTGCTGTATCCCCACATTGTTGTGTATGTACCCAAACCCGGACCGAGGCACATACCTACCTAGACATACATACATGGAGGCGACGGGAAACTTGTCTTCCTCTTACGTTCTCTTTGCTTGACGAAGCTCGCTTGAGCAATATCAATTCAGTTGGGTAGGCACCTGTAGAGCGATTCGAACAAGGTTCATCATTGGCTTGCTTCCTTTTTCTGACGTCGTTGGAGAAAAGGAAGAAGAAAAATCCACGACTGCGGGGTCTGGACGGAGCATCTTCCGTTTCTGTCCCTTTGTTTATGTACTCCACATCGCTGTTTGCGCCTCTGTTTTCTGTCTTTGTCTCTTTCTGTGTATGTATATTCACTTTGTCCATCTTTTTCTGCTTCTTCTTATTCGAATTGCACCCCCTTCCGGTCACGATAAGCGGAACACATGTTCTTTTCTTTGTCCCCGTTTCGATGCCGCAGTTCGGTGCACGGTGTTGGAGCCTGGTGGCTGGCGCCCCGATCAAGTCGAGGAAACTGATAAACATTCAATCAGCGCACAGTACTTGCCATGCGCTGGGCCCGTAGGCCCAAGTTAGTTCGACCACTGCCTGCGACCATTTCGACCATGTATGTAGTAGGTACGTAGTTCGAGCCAGAAGTCAGAATGCAGAACCAAGATGCCTACGGCTTCATGTGACGTTGCAAGCACAGTGTGACCACAAGTCAGCCAAACAAAATTTCAAGAGGACCTAGACTCTAGTAGTACCTGCTACATAGCAGGAGCCGCCAAACTTCCGAATGCAGACAGATCACTGCTCACTGCCCACCGCTCACTGCCCCCTGCCGCGCATCTCACGCCTGACAAGCTTATTTATAATAAGCCCTCTTTGTCTGCGGAGTATTGTACATATGTACATGCACTCGCCACATAATATGTACCTACGCACACGCACGGGTGTGTTCTCGCAGGAAAGGGGTCGGATACCCAAAGATCCAAAGGGCAATGCCAAAAAGGAAGAAGACACTTGTCTTCTGCACGGCGCCCACGTGTCAACTAGGAGTGGCGTACGTGCTTACTTTGCCGAAACAGAGCTTGATGCCACTGGCCAGGGCCCTGAAGCAAAGTTGATCTTCCGACTACCTAGTCCTGTCGACGGCTCCCATCAGACTATTCCGTTCACTGTTTCCTTCATATACATAGCATCTCCCAGCTTCGCCGAAAGCGCCCTCATCAGCACGTCGCCAAGCCTAACTCCCCCAACTCCTTCTTCTCAATCCTGCCAGAAGCTCGCATAGTATCGTGTCAATTCGTGTGCATTTTTGGTTTCCGCAGGCCTGAGTGACTCTGTAGTCTGTACCAATCTTTTAGCCCTTGGCGCGCCACGCTGTCCCTCACCCCCTCTTTTTTCTTGTCCTGGACTCCAGTCTCCTGGAAAATGCACCGCACACATCCATCGTAATCTGTACATACCTGGATTCGCAAAAGACCATTCGTTTTGAGGGGCCAGACAGTCAGTCTCCCGGCGTTGAACCCGTTGGAAACCCGTTGGAAACCCGTTGGACTGTGCACGCTTGGGGCGGGCGTAAGCCGAGCCTTCTTGGAACTTGCTGTAAAGGTAGACAAGAGGGGCAAGCCGCAAGACTTGCCCTGCAACCAGACCCGAGCTGTCATAAGTACCCAGGTAGGTACGTACATACTCCGTACATGCCTAGGTACTCCGTAATGTACCTAATGTCTTTCCTTTTGGAAAGAAAATAAAAATCCCCGCTGTCGACCTGATTGATAATTGACCCAGAGAGGGATAGCCGACGCCCCGCGACTTCCCATTCGCTGCTGCTACATATCCGCGCTGGGCCGAATCCGCACCCAGCCGTCGCAAGTACATAACGCCGTCTTTCTGGCGGTTGGAAACCGCTGGAAGCCCGACGTCGCGGGAACCATGAGCATTGAGGGAGGCGGCCTGGGACATTTGCTCCGTCCAACACAGTTCATTAGTGTTTCAATGGGGTCTTCCCGCCGCACACGGCGTCCAATCCGCGCAACGAGTCTGTCTGCCTGGTGCCAGCTTTTGCGACGTTAGACGGACAATCATATCAACAACGGCCCCTGAAGACATTCTGTAATCTTGTTCATGGTACTTCGCCTCCGCGTCTAATTTGACCCTTAGCGGCGAAGTTGGACGTAATCTTGACTGCGACGCCGTCACTACGAAGTAGGTATGTATGTACATAGGAGCTTTTTCAGCGCTGCCCCTTGAGCTGACTGACTCTCCACTTCCGATAATCGCAAGACCTAAGGCGCCATCGATTTACCTAGCCCAAGAAGGCCCTTTGGTGGTTCTGGCCATCGCGATTCGTACCTACTCCAAGTTCTCCAACTTCCAAGCCCAGAGCACCGCATTTATAGAAACACACCCCTATTCAGTGTCTCACCTGCCCACCTCGAAACACACGCCCCATCCCCTCCCCACGACCCGCCCGTGAGCCCATCCAAAATATTATTTCCCGTTGACTCTGTGTTCGCTGGAAATTGTTGTTCCCTGCAACAACTAAACTCTACAACTCCAATATTTGCAAAATCACCAGAGTCTCGGTATACCAGACAAACTTCACTTCCGAGAGTAGTCCGCACTAGTCTTTCCCCACCATCCCTCTCGCTCTCTCTTGTGACGATCCGGCGTCTGTCGTCTCGCACCTCCGGGCATTCCAAGTCGCTGGCAATGGCCTCCTCAAAAGTATGGCATACCGACGAAACAGTATTTGAGGGTCCCTCACAGACTTGACTTGTGCTCTCGCGGGTGTCAGTTGTGCTGACTACGTATATTTATCTCCTCTTTATTAATTTCCATCCTTGTTCAGGACATGCAGCAACAATCTTCTAGGCCACTGTCGCTTCAACGCCCGCCCCTCTCGAGCTCCTCGACTTCTGCAATACCCGGCCGACAATCCCATTCTCGAAACAACTCACACTCTCTCCTCTCGTCTTCCCTCAACAATAACCACCGCATCACTCGACGCAAGTCCGTCACGACGCCCGGTCCCAATGTCGCTGCCTTGACTGCGATTGTAAATAACGGCGATCAGACTGGTGCCATTCCCATTTCCAATAGCAGCCGGCGACATGCCATGTCCAGGAATGCTCTTGCCGCCAACACATCTGGCATAGGCAGCCCACCGCCTTTTCCTGCTAGCTTGCCCACGCACAGAGCGGTTGCCGATCCCAAACGAGAATATAGAGAGAGCGCCATTGACGATGGTAACGATGCGTCGGCGGATGAAGTAGCTAGATTGCACCTTGCCCGCTCTCGGCGAGCCAGCGATGGGCAGTCGCTGTCGAAGGATGGCAAGAAGACGAATCGTATCGAAGTCCGTTGCAGTGAGTGTGGCAAAAGTTACAAGCACGGCAGTTGCTTGGTTAAGCACTTGTAAGTCTCGTCAATGGCCTGCTTGCGCAACATTATATCATGTAGTCCGTCAAGGACGTCGAGTCTCGAGTCTCCGTTTCTGGCTACTATCTACCATATTGTCCTCTCGCATGTCGTGATTGGCATGGCGTGATCGAATTCTTCTCCTTTTCGTTTTTTTCGAGGGAGAATGTCAGCCTAACACCGCGCAACTAGATGGGAGCATACGCCTGAATGGTCGTTGACGTCCAAGTTGCTCATTTCGAAGCATCAGCAAGTACAACTCCTCGAAGCCGCTTCTGTCCTCGTCGCTATGAACGGCAAGGAGAGCACGGCATTGTCTCCCGAGTCCAAGGACTTTGGTATCGAACAGGACTCTCCATCACCCGCAGCGTCTGGTGACCGCGAATATGCTGGACATCAGAGCTCGGCGAACACCACCCCTCCCCCGATTATGGAAGAGCCGAGTGGTGATGAACAGGTATATCGAAAGGGACACCAGTCCAATTTTTCCAGAAACCGTCAGTCGGCCGTATCCGGAAGCATGCCCAGCAATTATGGCTTTGGACACTTTCGTCAGCCCAGCCATGAGCGTCGACCACCCTCTTCTGGCGCCAATCGAACCGGCGAGGATGATCGTAGTCTTGCAGCCGCCGTCGAGCTTCTCAGTTGCAGCTTTAACAGCAATACCGGCTCCGTTGGCACTGTGGTCGAGTCAAACGCACCGCCGGTGCCTCCCTTGCCATCCCACTACCTCGATCAGACCGCTTCGTTTTCGAGCTCAAGTTTTTTTAACAGTTTCTCTCGGCATCAACCAGAGAGCTTCACAAGAGGCGAGGTGCCACGTGTTAGCCATGATGTAAAGATGGAGGATAGCGACGATGATCTCGATCGTCAAACTCGCGCCCGAAGTGATGAAGACGACGATGGGGTTTTCGGTCGCATGGAGGAATGAGACTTCCTTCCACCAACGTGTCATTTGGAATATCGTTTCGAGAGCCAGTCTAGGCTGCCTTCGGAGCAGAGTTGAATTACCAGGGACTGGGGGCGGTGGCCTGTATATAATCTCATGACACTCAAACTCTTTGTAGAAGGTGGTTCAGCTCCGCTAGCACTTTCGAGCACCGAGGAGTGGAGGGCCCTTCTGTTCACTGTCCAGACGGTCATTTTGGCTTGTTTTGGCTTGGCAGACGAGATTGCAGCTCCATGTGGTTAAAGTGAGGATTTGTACAAGTGTCGAGCGCACACCTGATGAAATACCAAATAAAGCGACTGTTTTTTTATCACGTTACCTGGATGCGTTTGCCCGGTGGCGACTGATTGTGCTGCCATGGCTCTTTGGAACAAAGATCGAACAGGGATATTCCAATTGCTGTTCTGGCTGGAGAAATGATGGTTCGAAGCCGTGGTTTGTTTCGCACACATTGTCGCGACTCGTGAAACCGACGTGAATACCTCAAAGTACACCAGACGAGACCAGAGAAGTCGTTCATATCCGTACCGAGTGAAAGTCTGCTGCAGCTGGGGTTCTGGCGAAGCGAAAGCAAACCTGGCAGCGGTTAAAAAGACTGAAAAGGAAGGGAAAAACCAAAGAGCCTCGCCTCTCTGCAACAAGGCGCGTCCCTTGCAAGCTGCGGACCTTGCATGGGGGTGGGGACATGACGGGGGATTTTGTCGTTTGAGCAGAGTGAGTTTTGCAGTGAAGTTGCCCACAGTTTTAGTGAGCAGCCAGTTAGTGGGCCGGGGCGAGCCCTCTGGGGCCACAGGGGCCACGGCGGTTCGGTGCGCTAACTTACAGCATCGTTTCCCCAGCAACAAACGTCACCTGCGTGCGCCCCTACGTTTGTCTTGCTTCTTGTTTCGTTTTAGTGAGGAGCCAACCCAAAATTTCATCATCATCATCATCACCATCATCGTCATCGTCATCGTCATACTCATCGCCGTTATCTATTTGCCGCATCTCAACGTCGACCATCATCACAGTATAACCGCGCCAGTCTACCGAGCTCCGAATCTACCAATACTGATTTTTTTTTCTTTCAACGCGCACGGCTACGAAAAGAGAGGTCAGGTCAGGTCGTAGCAACAACGACAAGGCGAAAAACAAGGGGAAAGCCGACAGAAAGACAATACATACCGATATTGAAATTTAGAGCGCACGCGTCAAGGGCCCTTTGCTATCACGCACGCCCTGCGACGATTACATTATGGCGCCCACGAAGCGGAGCACAAGGTCCGATGCGACCGTCACGAGCGACACGCACGAACAAACGCTTGCCGATACCCCACAGACTTCGTTGTCGGTGGCCAAGAAGATGGATGAGGTTGCGCAGGGAGCTACCAGCGATACAGGGAGGAAACTTCCTTGCGCTGCGCAGTTCCCGTTGACGGCGGCGCTGAGCTTTGCGCTGTCTGAGCTGGGGAGTTTGGTCATGTCGCAGGTTTCGCGGGGGGAGTTGCAGTCGCTGACGCGTGGTTGGGGATCGTGGCAGGAGGTAGCTGTTCTGACGAGCTGGCGTCTGTGAGTTTTTTTTTTTCTTTTTTCGATTGCGCCCTCTGTTGGTGTCGCTGTTGGAGAAGGGAGTAAGCTAATACGGGCTTTTTGTTATTGAGTGCTGAGTTGGCCCTGGCATGGTATGGCCAGTTGGATTGCCTCGAAGCTGCTTCGATGAATGTCCTGGCTCACGGGCCTGTGGTAAGGCACCCTTTGTAGTTTTTTTTTTTGGTCGGCAGATTTTTCCGTCTAACGCGCATAGATGTTTTTGCTATTGGCATTCTACGGCCTGAGTTCCACCAGCGCTTTTCTCGCGCTCGTGATCGACGTGCTCTCCATCGCTGTTCCATTCTACTTGGTTCTCCCTCTCTCCAGGGCCGATGGCTCGGCTCTACGAAACTCCAACCGCGAGATGCTCGATATACCCATGCAGATCCTTACGAGTTTTTTGTCCACGGGTATCTACACCGTTACGCTTGTCTTGTCGTTGCGCTTCTTGCTGCCTCGCATCCTGGTGCTCTACTTCCGCGGTCTCCCGACTCTTGAGCCCGCGTACTCGGCTTCGTACGTGGATGTTCTCCCCGTGACGTTGGTCTTTGGCCTCGCGGCGAGCAAGTTCATTTTCGCGCCGTTTGCGACAACGGGGAAAGCCAAGGAAGATGCCAAAATTGATGAGTTTGATCCTGTGAATGCTTCGCTCGGGCAGACTGTGGAGTGGAATTTCTGGGGATATACGGCGAAGACCAAGGTGGTAATTCGCCGTACGATCGGGGCGGCGCTCTTGACGGGAGTAGGCACTTTTGTTGGGTGCTCTCATCGGATGCATGGGGTTGAGACGGCTGGTGCGGCGGCGTATGCGTCTGTGTGGGTTGCTTCTGTGGTTCTTACGGGAGTTGGGCTTGGATTCGTAGGGGGCGAGTGAGAAGCTGGATTTTCTCACAATCTCCGAAGCTGAATTCTGGGTATGGAGAAAAGCGAAAGGGCAAAAATCATGGAGAAGACTGAAGGGAAACAACCTGGAGGAGATCAAGGGGCCAAAGGGTCAAGGTATCATAATGGTAGGTCCAGGAGGAATGGACTGCTGGAGAATGTCACGAAAGCAGAGAATGGAACGTATTTGGAAATTGGAGTCTTTGTTTTGCGAAGTTGGTATATCTGGGCAGTATTGAAGACTTGAAGACTCATGGACATTGTTTAATTCTGCGGTGATAGAAGTCGAGAGGGAAGATTCGGGACTGAACATGAATTTGGAGCTGTCGAGTACACTTGTGTGTCTGTGCTGCTTCCCTTGGGCTGCCTTCTTGTCAGGTTAAGGACTCTGCGGTAATTTAAAGCAGTACGGCCATCTTCAAGGTGTTCGTAGAAAAGCCGAGTCCTCATACTACGAGTTGATTCATATTCACGACAACGGTTATTGTAAGTGTGTACGAGCAAAACAATGTTTGCGGCGTAAGCTTATTGGCAAGATCGACAAGGAAGAGATACGGGCTTTGCAAAATATGTTCGCTTGCTTCTTGGTCTGCTTGAAAGCAGATGACCGCTAACAAAATTCCGGTGAGCAGCAAAGCTTCAAATTCTATCAACCAATCAGAATTTCTTTTCGCTCCTGCCGTTTTTGCTTCTTTACATTGTGTCATCGCATCATTTTGCAGAAACTCGTCTGGTCCCTCGAGCATCCGTGACACGAAGAAAAAGTTCCGAATCCCGATGGAGCTAGCTTACGTAACAAGTGCATTGCAGATATGTGCAGATCTAAGCTCGCCGATAAGGAATCAAGGATGCCGTGTCCTGTGGGTAGCCGCTATGGATGTTGGCCTGGGGCCATTTGGATCCTCAGCAATCCAGACTTCCAGACGCAACTTGCAAGCACAACTCAGCACACGCCAGGGCTGCACCCACGGCGGATCGTGACGCACCATTTCCATCCGGTACAAGGACAGGAACAAATGGCCGTCCAGGAACGGCACGGAAACCGCCCATCACCCACTCAGGCCTCCTGTGTCTTCTTCGCTATTCAACGAACTTCTCGCACTCGCTCGATCTTTCTGGGCCCATAGCCCGGCGAGCGCGCTATGGCCGTCTCCGGCACAGATCAAGGCGTGGCCAACGAGGCTGATGGTGCTATATCGCCGAAAGACACCATCGCGATCAACCGCACCCGAGCAGCCGCAGAAAAGACCTCTGAAATCGTCGACAAGACCCTGGTGCCTCGCGCCGATCCCGATGCTCAGACCACCGTTTCCGACTTTCTAGATTTTACGGAATACCTGCCTTCCGACGTAATTCGATCTCTCACACTGATTGGGAAACTGGATGAAATGTACGCCGAGGCATCGATCAAGCTGGATACCCTAACAACGACGTGGGGTAATTTGCCGAATCTTGCTGCGGAGGACCGGCCCTCCTCCGTCAGTCTTCGTGCCGACATATCCGACAAGCTTGACCAAGCCATGAGCTCAAGAGTCTATGCCCATGACGAGGCTGTGAGGATGGCTGAGAACGTGGATCGGCACTACAACAAGATAAAAGTGTTGAAGGAAAAGCTACAGGATATGATGAAGAATTACCCAACCGAGGAACCCAAAAGCCCCGTCATGTCCAAGTCGCCGCAAGCGGTCCGCTCAAAAGTACCCGTGGGAGAAGACGGACATAAGATTCGACGACATCGAATCCCGAAAGTGACCGTTCCCGGCGAAGTTCTGGCGCCGTACGAGATTGAATATGACACGGGCACTGATGATAGTGATATAAGCACGGATGACGACTCGGATATTTACGGTGCTGGCGCGCGAAGAATCCCGGCCACTCCACGGATCAGAATCGTGTCCAACAGAACACCCAAGTCGAATAAAGGTTCGGCACGTCCCGCGAGTCATTCCTCGGCGGCACTGAGCGCTGCCGCGATCGCCAATGCTGCCGCACTTCTGCATCCGCCTCCGGAAAATGCTGTCATTGGAAGTGGAGATGCTCCCTGGCTGCAACTTACCGATTATGAGCTGGCCAAGTTGCGAAAGCGCATGAAGAAGAATGCCACCTGGACACCAAGCGAGACCATGGTGGCAAGGGAACTGAAAGCACTAGGCCGAGGGCCTGACGACTATCGGGAGGCTAAAAAGAAGGCGGAAGAAGAGGGAAAGGAATTCGACGTCAAAATCCCCGCACTGGTGGTTGACGATACTTCAGGGGCTCCGCATCTGCCCGCCGGCGCTATCAACGCCAAATCGATTGGGAGCGAGGAAGTCCCGACTAGCAATCGGGGCATGAAACTCAACGAAGCCAAAAAGCTCAAGAGGGAGGCCCTCGCGAAGCAGGCGGCGCAAGAGGCAGAAGAGTCTGCTATACAGATGACCCACGCTGCCAAGCTCTTCATGGGAAACGATGAGAGCAATGCCAAGTTGGACCCCTCGGGGCCCTCGGGGGCATCACGAGACGCCAAAGACACGAATGATTTCAATAACGCTAATGATTCCAAGGATATCATTGATGCCAAGGACATCAATGTTGCCCAGAACATCAATGTTGCCCAGGACGCCAAGGATACCAAAGATGCCGAAGAAACCAAAGATGCCAAGGGCACCAAGGACATTAAGGATATCCAGGATTCAAAAGCTGCTTCAGAATGCAGCAGTCTTTCCAGGGCAAAGTCAAGAAGCACTCCTCGGCACAGGGGCAAAAGGAAGAGAGTCTTGGGGAGTGTTGATCATGGTGCAACAGTAGCCGAGTCTGCTGAGATGGTGGTGGCTGCACTCACGTCACAACCACAGCCAAAACGCAGCAAGATAGAAACTTCGGTTCCCTCACCCCTGCTTACTGACACGAGCCAGAGTAGTGTGGCGGCGACGGACTCTAGCAATAGCAATATTGTCCATGGCAGCATAGCCGGGAGCTCAAGCAGCGCGAATGATCCAGCCAAAGACTCGCTTCAGCAAGACCTCCTGTCACCTAGTGCTGCTGCACCTGTCCCTGCGCATGCACAAACGCCGGTTCCTATTCTTATTTCTATTCAGAACTCTACTCTTTCGTCACTGTCATCACCGCGTTCAGCCAGCAGCCCCAACACGACTGCAAACACCATCAATAACGACAACGATGACAACAACGACGACAATGAAAACGAAAACAATGAAACCCAAAATGAAAATGAACATGACATTGACAGCAATAATAACGGTAATAACCGTAGCAATCGCTATAACAACGCCAACTCCACCACAATGACCACAACTATACCCATCAAGCCACCGGCGGAAACGCCCATGCCGTTTCCTCGCTCAGATACAAAAAAGTCCATCACGCCGGTGGCAGCCCCAAGTCGAGACGGGCCCAAGCGCGAGACTCGCTCAGACATGGCCAAGCGCTTACAACTTCAGTCATCACCTACCGGCACGTTACCCATCCGACCCCCCACACGCAGCCAAACCCCAAGTTCTACAGTTGTACCCATTCAGGACAGTAGTACTACAACAGTCCGTCGACCATGTTCGCGAGCCAAAGCACCAAGTCAAGAGCCCCCGTCTCTCGCCGCCGACCGGCCTCGTCGCGCCAGCACAGCGCGTGCCACACCAGCCCCCGAGTTGAAGCAACCCGCGAAACGAGCCAAGCGTCCCGCCCCTGGTGTTGTTAGTACCACTAACAGCGGCGGAAGCAGCGCTGTCGGCACCCGCAAGGCTGCGCCGAAGAAGAAGGCACGGGCGACGAAAAAGGAAAAGGGTCAGCAGGGACTGGAGGCGGAGATGGAGGAGGTGGATGATGAAGGACAGCCGATTGATCCCGAAGAGCCGCGCTATTGTCTCTGTAATAGAGTCAGCTTTGGCACTATGATTCAGTGCGATAATCTCGATGTACGTTTCCCTTTTTGTTTCTGGCGGCCCCCAGTCCTTCTGAAGAAGAGAGGTGAATTTTTTTTTTAGGAGTGCACTTACTGACTATATGAGCTTTGTCCACTCTATATACAGCATTGCGAGCGCGAATGGTTTCATCTCGAATGCGTAGGTCTGGAGGATATTCCTGCGCGGACGACGAAGTGGTACTGTCCTGATTGTAGGAAGGTGCTTAATATTGGAGAGAGGGGAGAGGTAAATGCGCGGGGAGTAAGGAAGTAATCGGTTGATTTGTCTTTTCTAATGGCCTGTGGTACGGTGTACTGGGTTTACATACTATTTCTGGTTTTGGAACAAATCTATATCTAAAGATGCATACATGTACGATAAGAGGGAGCTAGAGTTTGGAGAGAATGGTGTTTATTTTGATGGATACGTCTAAGGGTCATTCTTTTTTTTTTCCTTTCTGTTTATCATATGTTTGACTGCTATTGTTATCAATGAAGGCGATATGTGGCGGGGGGCGAGATATAAGGCGAAATGACGAGACTGTCGGAATCGCACAAGTGACAACACGGAATATCCTCGGCGTTTCATGCTAGGTGGGATTGCACGTGACGAGCTGCATTCCCCCCTGGTGACAGGATAGAGGGCCCTTTCCTGTTCACTCTTAGAATAGAAGACAAGACAACAAGAGACCAATAAGATACCGACGTGTGTACCGTTTTGACATATTGTGTGTTCGATATTTTGCATGCATGCTTGCTTTCATTTGCGAATCCAACAAAGACAATATATTCTTTAATTTACCTCTTTTCAACGGAGACAGCATCTGCGTAAGAACGACTTGTTGTGCTGCAGAGTAACTAGTCCAGGGGAGAGGAGATGATATCCACTTGTCAGTAATCGGAAAGGAGGCAAGAGGTTTCTGAATTGCAGGAGATGTCTTCAATACGCTGTGCCAAGATGTGCAAGACGTTACGTCGGTATGTACAGTTAGCATGTCCTGGCCAAAGGACAGCGCGTTGAGGCAAACCAACACATATTCGATACGCCGTGAGCGGCTCCAGTCTCAGCTTCACTCCGAGCCGCCAATGGGCTCGGTTGAATCACGGTGGGCGTCACAATGGCGAGATTTTCCAACAAGATCGTGTAACCAGACTAACTCTGTTCCCCACGTGGTCTCACGTCGCACGAGATTTGATAACTTGATTTCTTGTTACATCCTCACGTCACTTTGAGCAACGAGTGTTTTCGGCCTCCTCGCTTAATAACTGCTCTTCTCTGTGTTATATCAGTCATGTAACTATAACTTTGCTACACAGGTACATGGTTCTCATTCGTCACGTCAGAACAGCCACAGCATGTATGGAGCGCAGACATATTTCAAGGCCATGAAATCAGATAGGGGCAGAGCCAGAACAAGGTTGCGACTCGCGAGGGAATGCTGCTCGGGGGCGTGGAAGTGACAGCCCAAGAGGGCTGAATATTAGACTGCGCTCTGGCGCCTGGGTTGGGTGTGCAATCCTGCAGGAGGCACAAATGTCGATATTGGATTGCATGGGCCCAGGCCATTCATCATGCTTTGGACTGCCAGTAGGTATGCATTTACTAGGCACTTGGCGGTATTATGCATGACTGTGCGAGAAGACTCTGAGCAGAGGGTGTAACGCCGTGCCGTAGATGGCATCCCGAACCACTGCACAGTGTATGCCACTTCTATGTCAACGACGACCGCTTGAGCCATTTCGCCATTCTGGATCTCGCCTTTCGCCTCCTTGCCCCGGTGGCGCCAGAGGTGCAACTGGAGATGCCTCTGGCCCGGGGCTGTCAGTCAGAGAGAAGTGTGCCCCAGGTCGTTGGCAGAGGCCTCTTCGTGCGAGAAAAAAGGCCCTAAGCTCACGTCCCAATGTGGATATTGGTTTGTGTGAATTGCTTGTGCGAAGTGTTGCTGGAGGAGAAAAAAGGTGTTGAGGGTTCGAGGTGTAGTACCTGTCCACCGCCGTTCCGAGAACCACAATGTCGGCGCCCTTCCGTCGGATGTCCTTATTCCTCGAGAACAGCCAAGTCAGCAAGTCAGCAACGCTCACATGACCTGTTGTCTTCCCCACGGGACGAACCATCATGTGGCCGTGGCCCGTAGACTAATCAGCCCTGGAGGCTTGAACCGATATGGTTGTTGCATGCATTCAAGACATGGAGAAGCGCGCGACTAACCAAAGAGCCTCACGTGCTGACAGGCTGAAGGCTAACAGCAACAGGATGACGGTGTGGAAGGTAGACAAGTGTGCCGATTGCGGATGGTCATTCCGTGCGTCAGCGGTGCCGAATGCGATGAAAGCCCTCGCATGGTACGCGTCATCCTGACAACAACGGTGAGATTCGCTTCCGGACTCCGGCCAGGAGCCAAGCGTAGCGGCGAGTGCAGGAACGCAACCATCATCAAATGTTGGTCGTTAACACGGATCTTGCTGCTCAGGAGGTAATGCTCTTGTTGATAGTAAGGGCTCGGTAGACTGCGCTCAAAAAGCATTTCAAAATGTACTCAACATTGTACTCGACATTGTGCTCAACATTGTACTCGACATTGTGCTCAACATTGTACTCGACATTGTGCTCAACATTGTACTCGACAAGTACTCGACAAGTACTCGACAAGTACTCAACAGGCACTTTAAACCAGTACACGTGTCCCGATTTCTGTTGTACAAGTTACAAAGTCCCATAATGATTGTCAGAAGGCAGGCAACTCACAGTTCACTACATACCTCCTATGTAATCGCCCACATGTCCCACCCCATGCCAGCCCCTTGCAGAGGCTTCCTCCGAATCCCAAGATCACGTAACGTACGTTGGTCAAGTGGCTGTCCAAGCTCAGCCGAACGGCGCAGCTTTGGGTTGTTGGTCGCGTCCGAGTTGGGAGCCGAACGGGCGGTGACGCAAGCCGTACAAGTCTGTACGTAGGTATGTACAGTACATGTAGGTACATACCTTCAACTCCCTCATTCTCCGCAAAACGACCTTTGGGCCTTGGCATCGGCGGCGGGTCGGAGTGACAGTGACTCTCTCTCCAGCCCTCGGAACGTCCAGATGCCAGCCATTCATTCTCTCTCTTGTCATCAAACTCCCTTCTGACTGGCGCCCATCACACTGCGAATCCTGTATCGACGACAACGAGAACACTGGACATTCATTTCTTCTGTGCAATCTTGATCATAGCGTTTCTTTTCCTCATTCTTTCTTCGGGGGGGCGACTCCTTCGTTTGCTCATCAGGCGTGACCGCGCGGCGTGCCTGCACCGCCGATAACAGCAACCCACCCATTGTTACCCCTCCGTGCCCCGCCGCGCACTCTTATCTTATCGTGACACCCGAGGCCCTTCTCGACGCGACTCGAGTGTTTGGAAACTCCGGCTTTGGGATTCCCTCTAGACATTGGAATCTTGTGCCGTGTCTGTCTCGATTATCGGTTCTCGTTGGACGTCTCTTTCGTTTCCATCTCTTTTCCTGTAGTTCTGCACCGCCCTACGAAGCGGGAAACTGCTTCGAATCTTGGGCCCAACACCGGCTGAATGCACAGTACGCGCCCCCTTCACCTCACCGGCCCCTCGGTGTTTCTGGTGTGTTTGCGTCGAGGTCACTTGTGGCGAGAGCAAACGCTGGCTGACCAAGAGGCTGGCTCTAGTGAAGAAGAAGAAGAGTTCGAGAAAAGATGAAGGAATATCAGCCTTGATGAACAAGCAGCAGGCTGCTGCCCAGCTCTCGTGAGATCTTGTCTTCCCAGCCGTCACAGAACCTCGTTCCCTCGTGACCCTTCCACCGAACACATTGGGATGACTGACCGTGATCCCTGTCTGTCCTCATGCACAGTGACAGTAACGACGATGTCGACGGCAGCCGTGCCACCTCCAACAAGAGCGGGACGCCTTCCGATGTCTCCTCTTCTCCTCGCAACACGCCGGGAAACAGATCCTCGTCTATCGACAATGGACACGGCGGTGCTGGAGTGCCACTGTTTGACGCGTTATCTGCAACCTCAGTCTCTCCAAATACTGCTCCTAGTTTGACCACCGAGTGGGCCAAGACGGTCATGGCTGGATCTCCAAGCAATCTCGCTCATCTTACAAGCGAGTCGCCGCCGACGCAACCCTCATCTTATGAGGATGCGGCCAGGATGCATAATGCCTGGGCTGCACGGCGCCCCTTTATAAGCCCGTCGCCGACATCTGTTTCGCCGCCAGCCG
Source organism: Claviceps cyperi (assembly GCA_018360075.1). Classification (NCBI taxonomy): domain Eukaryota; kingdom Fungi; phylum Ascomycota; class Sordariomycetes; order Hypocreales; family Clavicipitaceae; genus Claviceps; species Claviceps cyperi. Next base: position 19,160 of record SRPQ01000070.1, read on the forward strand.
GCAGTCGATGGCCTTTGAGTTTCCAGTCGGACACGCAATATCGCATGACTGGCACACCGTCGATGGATACCGGTGGTGTACGTCGACGAAGCTCTCTCAACCCACACTTGAATGCTTTCCAGCAGGCAGCGAACCTCCATCATTCGCCCCTACCTCACCAGCCTCAGCGGCATTTTTACGATGTTCATGATCCAGACGTGGCCACGACTCCGCAGTCCGGTATGAAGGCCGGCGATCAAGGATACTTTTTCGGGTTCGACAGGCTACCTTCCGACAATGGGCCTTCCGCCAAGGCCGAGAAGGTGATCTTGGCTGGATACCAGGGTGGACTACAGGTCTACGCCGTGAGCAGCAAGGGGATAAAATTGGTCAGCAGTCTGAAAGGCTTGCGCGGCGGCGTACATTACGCAAAGATCCTTCCCTGGACTATGAACATCCAAAGCTCAGCCAATGTTCCCAGCTTTCCCCTCGTAGCCGTGGTAGTGCATGGGCCTGTTTTACCTTCGCTATCAACCGATGCGAGCGGCGTCGATCCGCACGACGCTGCATCACCAGGCGCATTGCGTCCAGACAGTAGCGCGAGTTCTCGGCCGAGTTATGCCCAGCCGGAACCCTACTCAACTCGAGCCGCGCCGCCCATTCAGTTCTACCAGACATCTGTGGAGATTTACTCGCTCTTGACCAATAAGCTAGTCGATGTGCTGCTACAGGCACCTAAAATGCCCATCAACACAGAGGTTTCTTTGCTAAGTCCCCTGTTCCAACCTCCCAGTCCCAGCGGGGCCTTGAGTGTGAAGGCGGACGCCGGAACCGTCGTCGTCTGTTCTGGGTTGACAGGAGAGTGCTGGATATATCAACAGCTTGTCGAACCGCAAAATTCGCACATGTTTGCATGTGTTGGGAAAGTGTGGACAACCCTGCAGCAAAGCTACCGAGCTGAGGTTGCGGAAGAGGCTGATAAGATCAGCACGTCCTCATCCTCTGCCCGCGTGTCTTTGCATCGTCGGTCAACTCCTCCGATGCCCATTTTCGCATTGAACGGACGGTGGATCGCTTATTGCCCTCCCAATCCGTCGTCACAAGCAGCTTTGCGAGCACATCTTCCAGTGCCCACACAAGGACGAGCACCCGGAGTCTCCTCCATGGCACCGCCTCATCGTCCGACCCCTTCAGTGGCAGTGGATCTGCCCATATCTGACAGTATGGTGAACAAATTGATGCGGGAGACGACACAGGAACTGATATCTGGTATGAAGTGGGTTGGACAGCAGGGCTTGCAGGCTTGGAATTCGTACTGGAGTCAGGGGTCGCTCACCTCTCCAACTCATCAGCAGCAGCAGCAACAGGCTAGATCACCACCTAGTCATTGGACCTCCACTTCTTCCCGGAACCCAAGTGCTGATTCTTCCTCACAATTCCCGCCTACTCATGGAACGACCGGATCCTTCGCCTCGGGTGCACCCAGGGACCCTGCTGGGCTTGTGTCCATTATTGACGTTGAGGCGTTGCCTCTGTCCACCACGGCTCATCCTCTTGCGACATTTTCCACGCCCCTTGGATGCAGCTTCGTCTCCTTTTCGCCCTCCTCTCTGACACTCTTCACGGCGAGCTCCAAGGGCGATGTGCAGACTGTCTGGGATCTCCTCCGCTTTCAACACACCAGCTCATCACCCCTGCAGACCACCTTGACGCAATACGAAACCATTGGCCCCCAGATCAGGCAGATTGCCCAGTTTTCCAGAATGACCGTCGCCAGAATCGTCGAGGTCGCTTGGTCCGAACCACACGGGGATCGTTTAGCCATGGTCACGGAGAGGGGCACCATTCACCTGCTCGACATGCCCTACAGTTCCTTCATGTGGCCACCTCCTCGTCGCCGTAAAGTTGCAAAAGCATCCATCACCAATGTAGACGCTACAGAACAGCCCACCTCTGCCGTATCCATTGCGTCGGGTGCTCTCGGAGCAGCATATCAAGCCGCCAAGCCGTTTGTGGCACGATCCCGCCGTGGCAGTGCCAACAACAACAATACACTGTCACTTTCGCCCTCTCCCGGCACAACGCTTCGAGATTCTGCCGCGCAAGGCGGCCGTGTCATCGCCGCGAGCATCAGCCATTCCTTGGGCAAAACGGGCACAGCTCTCAGCCAACTCCGCCACACGGGCGAGAACCGCGTCTCGCTTCCCCCAAGCATCATCGTCCCCTCCGTGGGTTGCGTCTCCTGGTCACGCGAGCGGAAATCCCAGTCACTCTTCTCTCTGGGGGACGGCACCCTGCGCGTCTTCCCCTGCAGCACCCGCGTCTCCATCTCATCGACATCCGTCCCCAGAAAAAAGATTTCCAGAGCAAATGCGTACAAGGACTTTAGGGTCCCGCTCCTACCAGACGATGCGGTCGCGCCGATGATTCATCAAATCATGGAGCTGGGTGCTGCGGATGAATACCTAGAGTTATCGGATGCGGATATGGAGGCTGAGAATACGCTGACGTTGCGTCGGCCGGGCGAAGGTGCAGGAGGGGGCATTTACTACGTATCGGGGGCTACGATCCCGCAGGCTGAGATAGAATCTAGTGCGCCGTATCAGCCTTTTCATACAGATCGGAGGGTTAGTTTGTGGAAATATGAAGGAGGGGGTTCGGCGGGTGTTGTGCGCGGTCAGAGTCAGGAGGTGGTGGTGATGGTCGAGGATGCGTCTTTGCCGACCACGACAACGATGGAGAAGACGACAACGATGGAGAAGACGACGACGATGAGGACGACGAAGAAGAAGTTTCCAGGCGCGGAGTATGGGCCTACCTTGGAGGGGGGGGGGGAGAGAGAGGGGGAGGGGGAAATTGCATCACCAGTATCGGAATGCGCGTGGGCATTCGGCCAGCCCATTCCGTCTGTGAAACTGGACGTTGGTGTATCGTCGTCGTCGGCAGCAGCGGCGCATGAGGAGGACTTTGTGGGGCCGGATGATCATATCGCGTTGCCACAGTCTGCTATGGAGAGGGTGATGCAGTATGGGGATGCGGAGCAGATTGTTGTGACGACGAGGAGGAGGAGGGGGGGTGGGAGGCAGGGGGATGGAGGGGATGAGGATGGGTTCTTTGAGGATGATTGTGAGGTGCTTGATTTTGCGGATCAGAGGGTGTGAACTGCCGATGTGGCAGTAAGAGGTGATGCAGTGTATGAGAGGCATAGAAGGGAGATTTGGGGGGGATAGAGATGGCGTGGCCTGGGGAAGGCCAGTCCCATAGATGATGGGGTCGGGTTAGATGCGGCATGGCATGTATGTTGATCCATCCGTCTTGTCGTTCAGTTTCTTTGCTGCGGGAGTTTTTGCTGTTGGACTCGCGCCATGTCTGATAGTTCGACTTTGGAACTCATACTGCTGGAGTATTGAATATTTTGGGGCAATCATGCTGAGATGGGCTATGCACACGATAAGAAATATAAGGAGGTGGCTCTACACGAGAGTCGATAAATTCAAGATACCCTTGTGATCATCGTCGGTGTCTGTCTGTGTTGAAGCTGTGATGGCGTGATGGCGTGATGGACTTGGAAGGGGCTATCTATCTATGTGTGAGGTCAAGCCGGGGATGTATTGTGGTTAGTTCATCACTACGAGAGGAGGTCGTCGTTACGTGGTCTACAAGTGGCTGTTCCTCATTCTATGCTTCAAACAGACGCATGATGAGATGAATGAGCGTGATTGAGCCTGGATTCGGAATCATTCTGGGATCACTGTTATATTAGATTTTACAACAAGATGACAATTGGACATTCTAGCCAACGAATGTGTGTTTCTCACCCTGGATAGTGAACTAGTATAGCCCTAGTTCTTGACCTTGTATGTATAGGTAGGTAGGTAGGTATACGATGACTACACCTAAATCCAAAAGACCAAACAGGATGTGCGTGTGTGCAACGGGTTGGCTGCCATGGACGATCGATTCAATGGAAGTGACGGGCCTATAGTTGCCGTGCCCATCATGAGTCATGTGCAAGCTCACAGAAGAAGTAAATCCGTATAGGCAGATCCTTATCCTCCTCCTCATAATGTTCGGTTACATGGAGACCGGGCACTGTTTGTAGTCGAACTCTTGTTGAGCATCATTGTCGTGAAGGTCGGCAGAGCTTTTAGACCAGACCAGTCGTCACCCAAAATACAGTTCTTTTTGCTTTCACGGCCTTTTTTTTTCCTTTGCCAACGTCCTCCCCTTCGTCTCCCTCTTGGAAGAAGAAAGCTAACTCTTCTTCTTAGCCGCAAGAGCCTTGGCCTTGGCCGCCTTTTTCCGATTACTCCGCACCATGACCATGCCTAGAAAGGAGCCCACGACGGCGGATCCCAGGAGCACAAGGATGACGGGGATGCGAATGGCCCATTGGCGGGGGAGGAAGAAGTTTTGGAACGGGTGGTCGTGGTCGACGAAGGGCTGATAATAGTATTGTTAGCTGGACATGGTGTCTCGTTTTAAAGCTTCGCTGATGGCCTGTTTTTCTCGGGCAGGAAGTTAGATGGATTGGAAAAGGCGCGGAATACCATGATGAGAGTCCAGATACTGTAGTAAAGGAATACAAAAGACGCGGCCAGGAGCATGGCTAGGCCGATCACTTTGTCAATCTGGTGGGGCATAAAAGGAAGCAATTAACATTCGGTTTCTATCGTCCAAGGGAACTAGTAGGTTGCATACCATTTTTGAAGGCGGGTTTGGCGGTTGAGGCTGAGAGGGTTCGCGACGTGATGATTGATGGGAAGTGGTGATGTTGGATGGTGTCGCGGGAATAAATAAACACGTTAGGACGCGCGCCGACGTTCAGGGGTGTGGCTGGGGTGTGGTGCGTGCGCAGGGGTTGTGGCTTGGTGGGTCGGGACTCGGGACGTATGGTGTATGTACTCGGTAGGTGCCTGGGCTAAAACGTTGTCGAACAGATGCATGACGCAGCTGACGTTACATAGACTAACTTGAAGGGGCCTTTCGTCAATTGGCTGTAACTAAGGTAGGTATGTAAAGGACGTCAAAGAAAAGAAGCAGGAGAATGATGGGGGTCGCATAGTGCCAGTATCGAAGACATGATACTGTACTACTGGACACCAGGAAAAGAGAGTCGAAGAGACCCAAAAAAGATGACAAGACATGACTGGAATTCAGCTGAAGACGTAGTGAAAGCACAGTAGAAACCAGTGAAGAGCTAATCTTAAGAGCGAGAGGATCAGGATTTTGTATACATGAAGTCATCGAAGGTCATCGAAAGCCATCGAAGGCCATCGAAGAGGAAAGAAAACAATTGATGAAGCCGGAGCACATTTCAAATTTCAAGACGAGATTGTGACCCATCCAAGTTGTAGCCGAGTTTTTTCTGTGAACTACATAATACCAGCAGAAACAAACTCTACGCATCTCGGCCCGTCAGGTTCAGGCTCATAGACATGTGCAAGTATACTGTATATGTGCACGTCCGTCACCAGAGCTTGAAGTAACCCGGCTGCAACTTCTGCCATACCCCCTCAGGATCGTACTTGTATGACACGGCCCTCAACCTCTCCAAATTGGCCCTCCCATAGCCCTCAAAGACATGCTGCTTCTGCGACGCATAGTTCTGGTACAAGAACGGATGGTCCAGGCCCATTTGCTGCGCGGCCGCTCGGAAGCGGTCTATGATGCTCTCGACGCAGGGCAGGATGCGGGCATCGTCTGCGGCATTGGACCATGACATGAGGACGTTGAGCACTGTGTAGTGTCAGTCGGCACGAATAAATGGCGAAATGAATGACACGAAAGGATAGGTGAACAAGAATGAAAAAAGAAAAAAAAAATGAAGGAGGGGGAAGACCACTTACAGGTCAGCGGCCCTTGGCCAGCCAGTCCCAGGGCATTGCCGCCATCCTTGGCAAAGTGCTTGGTCATGTCGGTGCTCAGGGGCTGGAAGCCGACGGAAGCCATGAGGCCCTTTGTGTCGGCCACCTTGTCGACTTCGTCCTGGTAGATGGAGACAATCTCGGCCATGAGCGCTACGTTGTTGCGCACCGTGAGGGTCCAGGACGATTGTCTGGAGAGAATGGATGAGCTGTTGTCAGACAGAGTGAAGTTCCAGAGAATGGGATACAAGTATAAGACGAAGAGAGGACGCACCGAAACCCATTGGGACTAAAGGCGTTTAACTCATTCGTCAAGCCCGGCAGATCCGTCACGCGGAGCGTACTGGCCGAGGCCCCAGGAATCGACGTAAAGTTGCGTAAAATGGGCGGGTTCGGCGTCGGCCGCCCATACTGAAGAGCCGACGAGATGATATGCACCCCCAGAGCCTGCGAGTACGCATACGACGTGATGACCTGCGCATACGGATCACTATTGGACTGTGCCGCAAACTGCACAAACGCCTCATTGATAGCCGTCGAGGTCTCCGGCGTGATATTGAAGGTCTGCGATCCCGCCCACAGGTCTCCCTGCGGGAAAGTCGCCAGGTCGAACCGAGTCACGATGCCGAAGTTGTTGCCGCCGCCGCGCAGAGCCCAATATAGATCGGACGCGTTAGACTGGTGGCTGACTTGGCGGATAGATCCGTCCGCGAGGACAACCTAGTCATTCGGGGTCCAAAGAAGATTGGGGTGACGATTAGTTCAAAGTTGTGGATTTGGCATGGATGGGCGGCTCGGGACTATGTAGATGCTTGGAGAGACAGAAAAGGGCGCATGGGAGAGAGAAGCATACATACCTCGTAGGAGTGGACATTATCGCACGCCCATCCGTATCGATTCGAGAAAAACGACGTGCCTCCCCCCAGAGTCAACCCCCCAACTCCGATCTCCGAGGCCCTCCCTCCAACAACTCCCAATCCCATCGGCTTCAGCGCTTCATAAACACGCACCCACACATTCCCAGCCCCAACGGAAACCTCCCTACGATCTGCCGCAACGATCGTCTGGTTCAACGCGCGCAGATCAATTGTCAACCCTCCTTGGATATTCGACGCCCCCTCAAACGGCGCGTGGCCACCGCTCTTGACCGCAAAGGCACACTGCGTCACCCGCGCCGTCAGCACCGCGAGGGATACATCCGACGCAGACTCCGGCGCGAGACGACACGCCGGAAGAGTGCTGCTCTGCTGCTGCGACCAATACCGCTGCTCTTGAATGTCATACAGCGTGCTGCCGGGCCATGCGAGCTGCGCGGGGCGGATATGCGCGAGGAAGCCGCACTGAGTTCCCCCCATATCAGCGGATTTAGTCTGGGTAATACGGAGCACCTATGCACCCGTGCTTCGCTTCTTGGGAATTTGCTTCATGTATTTTGCTCTCCAGGGCTGGGGGGGACTTCTTCTCACCGCGGTGGCACATCCGGATCGCGGCAAGGGCGCGTGTTTGCTGGTGCCGTTACTGTTATCGAGGCCGTGGATGTGTGCGTGCGCCAGATATGACGAGATGTGTGCTTCGACCTCATGCAGCGTCCATGCTGCGGCGAGGATACCGCTCGACCACTGCGTGAGCACCAGTGCGAGCGTCAGGCACACCATGTTGGAAGGGAAGAGGCCTTGAAAGGGACCCAAGTCTCGACGTGGACGGTTCTTTTGCTGGACTTGTTCAGTTTTGGGAAGAAAGAAGAGGCTCTCTCTCTGTCTTTTTTCTGTCGCATTTGAGAATTGGAGCTGAGCTAGAACTGCACCGTCGTACAGAGTAGAGTATCGTGGCCATGAATTATACTTGGTGGGAATCAAACCAGCAGGCCTCCTCCGGCTGGTCCGGCATCTAGGTATGTACCTAGGTATGAGAAAGACTGGGCTGTAACTTGGATGGGTCACAATCTTGTTTTGAACTTTGAAATGTGCTCCGGCTTCATCAATTGTTTGCTCTTATCTTCCATGGCCTTCGATGACTTCATGTATATAAAACCCTCATCTTCTCGCTCTTAGCTTGGGTAGTTCTCCACTGGTTTCTACTATGCTTTCACTACGCGTCTTCAGCTGTAATTCCAGTCATGTCTTGTCATCTTTTTTTTGAGTCTCTTCGACTCTCTCTTTTCTTGGTGTCCCGTAGTACAGTATCACGTTTTCGATACTGGTACTTTGCGATCCATCATTGACCTTCTTGTGACAAACGCTACGTCACGATCAATCACGCGACCGACGCACGGAGCATGCTACAGTCAAGTGCATGATCATGTGGACAACATGATCAGGTAGACAATAGGATCAGATGGACAATAGGATGAGCGGAACAATAGGATTCGAGGGACAATATGATCCGGAGGTCATGGGGAGATCATCAGGGTTCTCGGATGAGTCCTATCATCTATGACCAAGTAGTCACAGTAGAGAGATGAACATTTGTGTGTGTTAGTTATGGGATGAGGGTTTCCCTCGTAGTCTAGAGTTCAGATCTCTACTGATCAATCTAAGCAATAGTTCATCTATTGAGAGTAATCTCTTGACGTGACTTACGCCGATAACTGCTCGAATATATTTCAACCGACCCACTTCCTAAGTAACAGACCAACTGTGTAACAGACCAACTGTGACTTAGACTTAAGCCATCGTCACACTTCTCTTTTCTGTATCCAAAATAATGTTGGAATAATTGCGGGGTATGACTATCATCATCTACTCCGTACCTGCCTAGGTAGGTAAGTTCTCTAATAGGTAGGTACCTAGGTTTGATTGATTAAATGAAATGTATTGATAGGGCGTAGCCACACCCTCCTCACCTATAAATCCTTCTTCCTTCATGCGAGGAACGCATATATTCCTCACACTTCACAACTCTCAACTCCGATTGCAGAACTCGTTCGATACCTCAAAACTGCCACGGCTGAGCCAGAGCACTGCCAACTGCCACTGGACCAAAAGGACTACCTAGAATCCGAAGTCGGCAGCTTCGGATCTAATTGGCAGTCATATGAGGCATGACCGCTTTGGTACCGGCCGTGACAAAAACCACCCAGAGCTTTTCGGTCTCCAACGACCACTGCCTCTCGGCCACGATTCGGGCCGTCGCGTCAAGTCAACAGCCTTCTCTTTTTCCTATCGGTCACTTTGTTTCTGTTTTCTATGTTCCTTGGTTATTCTGTGGAGTTTCGAGCACAGAGCTATTATTGTGTGTGCTAGGGGGGAAGGCATCGGCCGGAACACGTTGTCCCTCTTTTTCCCACTGGGTTTTTTTCAGAGGGACAACAGGGGCTCTTGGAAATTTTCAAATGTTCGTTTTGTATTTTAGAGCCTATGTAGGGGCCTTTCTTTCTCGCACGATAGGTCTGCCAATCAGTCCAGAAGCACCTCCGGGCGCCGCCGGTCGGAAGCTGGTCCTGCGAAGAGCCACCACAACGACTCTCGCTATATGCGGCTCACACCGCCCAAACACGCATTTTGACAAAAACCCGTTCTGCATCAATGTTGGCGTAGTGGATAAATACTCGATATAGGGGGTGAGCCTAAACGGGTTTTACACGCACACATCGCGGCCGCCCGGGTCCCGACGGAATGCTGTGCAAGACGACACGGGGAACAGTAGAATCCTTCGAGTATGGAATCCGTCGAGTATGGAATCCATCGAGTTATGGAATCCGTCGAGTATGGAATCCGTCGAGTATGGAATCCGTCGAGTATGAACGATGCGGTGTCACGGCCGCTACCAGACAGAGCGTTCGTTCGTGCCTCATATGGCTGCCAATTAGATACGAATCTGCCGACTTCGGATTCTAGTCCTTTTGTTCCAGTGGCAGTTGGCAGTGCCCTGGCTCAGCCGTGGCAAACGGCATACTTGCATGAAATTGCGGAACTGCATAAACAACCTGAGGCTTAACTGGCATAGCGATAATAGAGATGAAACTAAACATGGAAAGGCCGAAGGGCCCTCCAAGTCCTGCGTCGGGTCGGTGAGCCTATGGAATACATTATACTGTGAGGTATCGGATATCCCTACCCACTCGCTGAGCCGTCACAAATACTACCTCCTCCTAGTACCTAAAGCTGGAGGATCCCGTGTGCGCAAAAACTGTTTTATATATTATTTACTGATGCCCCCACGGACGGGTATCCCTGTCGGGCGCCGTCACTTCCGCCGCCGTAAGGCCGATGCCAATCAAGAAGGGGGCCCACCGCTGTACTCAGCTAGCGCAGCCCTACTGCCCACACTCCCATCGAAAAACGTCACGAAACTGATTGCCTATCAAACCTGCGGTCTCATGCACTTGCATTGAATATACATAGCAGTATCTGTTTTTTCTGCCCTTAAGATATCACGATCCTAAACGGGCAGTTGATAACTGCTTCGAGTCTCGACGAACGCCCTGATCTCAACCAATTGATATACGCTGCGGTGAGCTGTCCATCAACCATGCGATACTTCTCGAGGCAGTCTTGACAAAGACCATTCCATTCCGTAGTACACGTTTCTGTGCAAAGGCAAGAAGCTCGTCAAGGGGGGCAAACTGCACAGAGGGAGGCAGGCAAATCTTCGATTTGACCTCCATCATACATACCGATCAAGCTCGTCAAGGGCTGCGTCGTGGGGAACAATGATGAGAGTATTTGCGGAAAGCTCAGCACCGGGATAAAAATATCATGATAAAGAAGTTGAAGTGAGAGGGATCCCTTTGATGGGGGTTTCAGCAGTTATTGATGATACGACGGCAAGGTGGTGTTGATGATGTTGATTGAAAGAAGAACTTCTGCTCGGTCAAGAGTGAAGTAGGTACGCGAGGAGGGTGTTGACATCGGCTCCATAGGTAGAGGTACCTAGGTACATACCTACCTAAGGGAGGTTATACGGAGTATGTACCTGGTACAACTTCAAACAAGTCTTTTCAAAAGCTCCACTTCTGCGGCGTCAGCTTTGTTCGTCAGTCAGGCGAGAATTTAGAAGGCGGCGAGATCGACAAATACCGAATCTGATGAACACGACAAACTTTGCAAAACATGAAGAATCGCATGCCGAATAGCCGGTCGCAACCCTTGCGAAGCATGGTACAGTGCACAAAGTCCTTGCTGGCGGCCCTACGCTGCGCTCCGGGGCCGGGACCTTGCCTTGTGCCGGTCAAGAAGAGCAGTCGAAGGGCAGTGATTTCTGTTAGTATTCTTTCGAAGTGACGTTTGTGTGATCTATCACAGCGCCGTTGAACTATGTGCGAGATGAGTAGATTCTTCTTCTTGCAGGTTATGCGTGAATCTGTCGCTCCACCAATTTCTTCGATATAACGATCCTACCCGGGAGGCCTCACTGTAAAAAAAACCAAATTTGTTACGGATTGTTTCTTCAATTACTCTTATGATTTCTCATTCCTATAGTTGTACAGTCTTTCAACAATAAGGTTGTCACAAATGTGGAGTAGACCGCCTACATACATACATACATACTACTCCGTCAACACAGCAGAGAAAGCGGCGCATGACCGCTACCTTTTTCCATCGCATTTAAATATCATCGATGAGTCAACCTAAAACGAGTCTTTACAAGTGTTTCTCCTGCAAAAGTAACAAAAAGAAAGATGAATGAAAGAAACGAATCACTCAAAAGTCAAATTGTGGTAATGCGCAGGCGCGCCTCCAAAAGTATTAGCAATTGCACGTTTCGATCGTGCGACCTCCGGGTTATGAGCCCGGCGCGCTTCCACTGCGCCAAATTGCTTTTCCAATTGATGAAAGTGGCTGTGCTATTACCATATATACTACATTCCATCCACAACGAACAGCCTGCTTTTCTCAACAAGACTTTCATGGCTTTCATGCAAGAACGCTTGTCACTATTTGACAATTTCGAGTGAAACGAGGAAGAAAAATTAGAAAAAAACACTTGAGTTGAATGAATCATGTGTGTACTCGTTAAGATACATTAGTTATAACTTATGAGAAGAAAACAAATGACTACCTGAACTACTACTTAGCAAAGAGAGCTGGCTCGCTTCCGTGCCGCCTCGGAGGATATATCGAATACACCAGTGACGGCTACATTGCTTGCAAAAGAGAGGACGAAAAAAAGGAGGATATATATAGACAGGACCGACGTAGCAATAAATGCGGAAAGACAGCCCAGAGTCCAAAAAACGGTTTGCCCAAGCGGGACTCCCTCAAAAAAAAATAAAAAAAATCACCACTCGTCTACCTCCGGGGTAGATTATTCCGCCCAAACTGCGACCCCCCAAACGCACCACCTGCTCCCGCCCCTCCCCCACCGGTATGCCGCCTCGGATGCACACTATTCTTCACAATCAGTGCCGCCGCCGCCGTAGCTGCCTGCCGTTCGCGCTGCCGGTGCCGCTCCTTCAAGTAGTGCGCCGCCTCAGGCCTCATCCTCAGGATCCGCAGAATCATGTCGTCGCTGGGATCAGCTTGAGCTTCTCGCCTCTTAGCCTCTTTTGCTTTCCGCATGGTCCCTAGGTTACGACTCATCATGACGCTCTTGCCGCGGCGGATGGTGCCCATGCTGGCAAACGCGCCTGCGCCGCCAAAGGTTGCACCAAAGGTCGCCGGAGCGGATAGCCGATGCTGCTGAGGTGATTGCTGTTGCAGGAGGGTTTGCTGGGCTCGTTGCGCCGTCGCGGCAGCCATTCTCTCGGATTCTCGAATCAGATTATTGGAGTCCTCAAAGTAGAAGAAGTTGAGCGACGCGAGCTCGTGCCACTTTGGCGATTTTAGTACTTCCGCAGGTACGCCCAGCTGTTCGCCAGAGTGCTCGTCCTTGGCGTTGAAGAATGAAAACAGCATGTCCAGCCAGTGGTAGACCACGTCAAGCTCTTTTCTCATTAACGATTTCTTTGTCGAAGGCTTATCAGAGAGTGGAGGGACCAGGAGATTTTCTATTGTCATGAGAACCTCTTTCCAGAGTCGAGTCATAACTGCAATCATAGTCGCCTCTGTCAGCGTTTGTTTCATAATGGCAAAATTCTCGTCAAAGTAGGCAAGGAGATTCGTCAATGCATCTTCAATTTGCGTCCCCGTGACCGACGGCATTGTCGATGCTCGCTTCTTCCACAGATTCGTCATGGATGCACCAATGCCTCCCGTTCCCAAGAGACCACGTAATGTCTCCCGAGACAGCGTCGTACCGATTTGCGTCGTGAGCTGTGCAAGACACGCGTTAGTGGGCGAAGAAGAGGGGAATTTAGACCCTGATAGAACTGCACGGCAAGAAGAAATAAAGGAGGGCGAAGAGTCGAAGGAATTGGAATTGGTAGAGCACTTATCGAGAACTGACTCACCTTGTCTGTGATCTTGCGCACCATATCTCGTTCAGTTCGCTTGAGATGTCGGAAGGCCTTGCCAAAATGAAACTGGATATCGTCGCGCTCTCCCTCCATGCTGACTCGAATGAGAAGACGCCCCTGCGAATCCAAATCCAGCCAGAACTCCCGCGGGAGATAGTCACTGAAATGCAGCGGATCCAACTTCAACGATGTTCGCCCGACGTAGTCGTGGTCACCAAACGTGTCGTGGTCCCACACAGTGGCAATGACATTAACTGACCCCTGGACCGTGACATCAAACGATTCGTCCCACCGAGGATTCAGGTTCTTGAAGATGATGCGCGTCTTGTGCAAGCGCTTCTGATACTCGTCGCCAAACACGACATAGGGATCACTATATCCACTTGCGTCACAAGCTTTGAGATCCTCGGCTTCCACAACCTTAATGGTGAAGGTGTACTTGCTTGGCTTGCGAATCTTCTTCCTAGGACCATCAATCTGCTCAAGTAGTGCGGCACATGCGTCTGAGTTCATGCTCTTCTCCAGCTTGTCCAGCTCTTGCATAGCATATTCGACGTTGTTCAGCTTCACAAATGACTGCGTAGTTCTTGTTAGCATGGTCAGACATCAAGCCATCGCCAAAAACACACGGCTCTCGGCGCTCGCTTACCTCGGGGTAAAACTGAAATGGCTGAGCCCGTTCCTTGTTGGTCCACGCATCTTTTGCATACTGCATCCATTTTTCCTGGGTTGATCTGCTCTGGGCAGCCAACTCCTCTTCCGAGAACCGGTCCATTTCCTTGGCAAATCGTTGCTCGACAATGTCACAATAGTGGCCAATGCCGGTTGCGATACTTCGGGAAAGCGCCGTCATGAAACGAGCATGATGCTCGTCATTGTCCCACTGTAAGGAGAAGACTGTGTCGACAGTCTGGTTGAAGAGCATGAAGAGATCAATGACCGACACACTGTGTCGTTCAGAATCAAGGGGAATCCGCTCTGGATCATCGGTCCGGACCTGGAACTGATCATGCTTGATGGCTTGCTCCACAAAGTCCACCATCCTGGCCTCAGCAGAATGGATCCAGCGCCATACAAAGTCTACGATAAGATTCTCAATGTTGAACACAAAGGGCACTTGCGGAAGGTACTCTAGATGAATCCGCCGGATCTCCACCAACTCCTTGTATAATTCAAATCCGTCTTGGATCGCAACGACTTGGCCAGATTCGTTCGCACTAGCCAGGATCGTCTCGATAATTGCCCCAGCGTCCGTCTCGAAGCTGGGGAAAATCTCCTGTACAAGAATCGACAGGGGATTGACTTGCATGATCTCCATATTGTTCTTGTATCGTTTCCGGATACGCTCGCAGAGTTTCGTCACCGACTTACCCAGCTTGACCACATGCACAAAGTCCCAGTCTTCCTTGCGAGCTGGGATTTCCTTTTGCATGTAATCACGGTACACATCGGCCGCCTTCTGACATAAGCCCTGACTGAGGTGGTCTGAGAATTCAGCTGCTGCGTTGGGTCGAGGTGTGAATGTCGGGTCACTACCAATATGGTTTTCGAGGAGAAACATGACAGCTGCAATATTAGGCGGCTTGGAATCATAGCACTGCTCCATCAGATCGTACAGCTCCCTCAACAAGGCGTCGTGCAGGCTGTGAAAGGCCTGTTGATACACCGCAAAGTCGTGCACGGTCCATTTGCTTGACTCGATCTCGTTCAGCGGCGTTGCATATAAAGTCATGTGAGGTGCTTTTTTTACTTCTGGTAGCGGTGATTTGACAAAGTCGAAGATGGTGTCCAGTTCCTCAGGAACAATCTCCTGATCCAAGAACTTCCGGGCGGCCACTTCCAGTAGCGCTATCAATCTCGAAAACTGGGGTACTCGCCATCGCACGCAGAGCTCGGTCAAGAACTCCAGCGACTGCTTCGATAGAGGTTGATAGTCCAATGCTGGGTCTGCGTGCAGCTGATCATACGTCACTGCGTGCTGCAGAATATATTTGTAAAACTCTCTCGGCTCCGGTGGGATGAAGGTATATATCGTCTCCTCGACAGTACGCAAACTGCTCGCGTCATTGCTGTCCATGGAAAGATTTGACAGACTCGCAGCCAAGTCAAGCGAGAATGAGCCACCATCCTGCGCAGATATGGCCCGACCGAGGTCAGCATATGCTTGATCCGCGGCATACATGGACCCTGGCCTACTAGATGGTGATTTTTCGAATGTGCTTGTTGACGTCTTTGCCAATTCCGGCTTGGCTGTCAAGATGTCGAGCATCATCTGGGATAGGTGTGGCGCTTCCGTTTTCTTCCATTCTTGAAAGGCTTGTTCAACGTCAAAGTCGTGGCTCCTCAATGCACCAGGCATGTCCGAGTTCAGTCTGTGTTGATACACCTTGAGGTCTCTCAAAGCAGCTTCCTCGGTCCAGACCTGCCGGTTTTCATCGATTTCTGCTTGTATATCGGACAAGCTCGTGCCGAATATACCCGCTACGGCCTGAACCATGGGCATGTCCTTGACGTCATAACTGAGCGGCACAACAACTTCGACGGTAGTTCCCTTTCCGCCCTGGCCAGCATCTACCAGGTTTTGATCATTTGTCAACAATTTGTTCTCCAAAGAGTTCAGCCTCGATATCAATTCGGCACGGTCTTTTTCATGGCCGTGACTGCGCAAAAGGCTTGTTGTCAGCCTCACAAACATGGCGAGATGGCGATCTGGAAGCAACTTCCATGAATCGTCGTCGGGAGCCCTCCCTTTCTGGGCTGCTTTGGTGGCAGATGAGTAAAATATGAGGACCAGAGGCTCGAATCTCTTTTCTTTAAGTGTTTTATGAAAGTTCTTATCAGAAAAGGCCGTGTACGCTTCGGCGAAGCTTCTCTTCACGGCAGCATCATTGAATCCTGGCAGAGTCTCGCTGCCCCTCAAAACACCACCAACACGGTCGAGGAGCTGGGTAGCAAAATTGCTCGGCAGCTTCAGGCTCGAGGAGCTTCCAGAGATGTACTCCTGAACAAGCTGGCCGACACTCGTGTGCGATCGGGCTGGCTGTTTCGGTGCGGGCACATATTGCTTTCGTTTCGCTCGTGGCTGAAGGAGGTAGTGCAAATAGGCGGTGCGTAGGGCAAAGCTTCGCGCTTCCTCATGCTCGACAACAATCTGTTGATGACGGGCCGTCCGCGAGACTGCCCTTCTGCATAAATCTTTGCTACTGCTCTTGAGACGGCGACTCGGAGTCATTGATTTCCGAGAGGCTGTCGACATTGCGGTCGGTGGTGACGACGATTCGTCTGCGATGAGGAGAATTAGATGGTCAGGAGGCGATTTGAAGCCCGATGCCCGGTAGAATGCAGCGTGCTCATGACCAGACAAACACGGGAAAGAGCCCTAAGATGCAGACAACCGGTGAACAGAATGTAAGCAAATTAAGCGATGGGCCCGTGATGGCGTCGAACAAGAGAAGAAAGGGCGAGGGCAAGGGCGAAGACAAGGGCGAGATTGCCCCGTTACAGAGAAACGGGAGGATGAAGCAAGGACAAAACAACACCCAGAGTTTTTGAACCCAATCTAGCCTGGTCTCGGATTTCGGGGCGCTGGTCGAGTTGCAAGATCAATTGCCGGCATTGGGACGTTATTCATGCGCTCAAGTGCTTCCTTTTGTCTCCTGGGAATCGGGATGTAGAACTCTTGGGACTTCCTTTGGTGCCCAGTTTGGGCCGACTCAAGTCATGCATTCCCTGGGAAACAGCGCTAGCACCAGCCACAGAGCCAGAAGTCAGGGGTCAAAGTTGCGCATCTGGAGACTAATAATGGGTCGACATTGGTCCCTGGACTCCCCGCGAGAGAGGGACCACCGCCACACGACGAACGGGTACCTGGGGTTACGGGTACAATACCTACGCATGTGCAGAGGTCAAATACGAGGAAGATATAATTATGTACTTCATTCAGGAATGAGCCACAAGAATAGGTAAGAATCCAAGATGGGTGACAAAGTCGATCCATACTATCAACGTTGGCCCGCCGCGCTTCTGGCGAGACGGCCGTCGCCTTGATGGCTTGGCGAAACTCGGGCTCAATCGCAGATTCGCAATCCTCACTTCGCATCGTGAAGTTCCTCATGCAACCCCTTCGGCTGGAGCAAACTCGTCACGACTTGCCACGACCGCCAAAACACAGATACCCTTTGTCTCTCAACACAGGGGTAGGCTCATTGCGCTACTTCCATCGAGACAATGGCCTGCGCTTTTCAAGAAGGCGGCAAGTTCGGATTCGCGCGTCATGATGTGCAAAGTCATGCGGCAGATGCCAAGTTCACAGTGTCACTTGGCCGCCAACCGATTTCATGCATGATCCCACTAGGAGGTACATATGTACCACGGGAAGAAGAAAAGCTATTACTACATAAGAACATACAATGCCCACCATGCCGAATTGACAAAAAGTCTGTGCGATGTCTTCACGTCACGGGACATGGACTTGGCAAGGCGTGGAAAAGCTATGGTGGAGTTTCTTGTCATTCGCCCTCCTTCGATGCCGAAAGATCACTTGATAATAAATACAGGCGCCTCCTTTTTGGTGCCCTTCTTTGATTTTGGTACTCTGTATCATTTGAAAGGGTCGCAAGGCAAATTCAGCACTGTGAGAATATTCACAAAAAGCCCGTTTGTCTATGATTCCATGTCAAATGTATTCCGCTCTGCAGCATGATAGGCTCTCCCGTCACCTCGAGACCATGACGCACGTGTCCAGCGAGATGGCAAAACGTGACACCGCCATGTGTGCGCACTGAACGCGACTACCTATGCTCACTGGCGATGCCTCTCTCCAATCTGTCGACGTCAAACCTTCATCAAGTCCAGTTATCTCATAGAAGGCACGGACGTACCTGTGAAAGACGATCGCACGGGGGTTTGAAACCGAAATCTGAATCGAGTATCGTATCGGGTAGTGCCTGCTGTGAGGGCATCGCCGACGTGATGGCGCAACGCCCTGCGACACGCGCGATGGGGCGAGTGACGCAGCGCAGGCAATGCCAGCCGTAGACGCGCTGTGACGACTTGTGCGCGGACAAGCACTAATGGAACAGCGGCACCTGTAGTCCGGCCTGGAAGGAGCCGGCGCGGTACATGAAACCAATTTAAAGTGGGACGTGGAGCGCTGCACCGAACTTTGAGTTGAACGGGTTGAAATGCTTCGCCTGCAAGCTGCGGCTGCTTCCTCCTGGCCAGTGGGCTGTTCTAACTTCTGGCTATCATTTAGCCGTCTAAACAGGGCTGGTCCCTCTTCCTTGTCTGGTCTGGTCTGGTCTGCTGGTCTGGTCTGGTCTGGTCTGGCTGTTCGGCTTCTTTGTCCTGATCGTCACAATCAAACTTCAGCATCCTTCGTCCCTCGCCTGCTCCTGTTCAGAGTTGTGCTGCCACTTTATCATCGCCTCTTCGTGGCCGCGTGTTGCTTGCTCACAGCTTTTCGTGCAACATATTATTCATTTACGGCCACGACTGCAAGGCCTAGCCCTCTGCATTTTTTCTATCGAGCACTTTGGTGAATTGTCGCGTCGCGTTCAACCCCCCCCTGGACAGGAGGAGGACTGGAGTCACTGGACCCGTCAGGATCTGTACACCGCACCCACCGCCACCACACCAACGCCAAATGACGACCGCTGCATTGAGCGGCCGCCAAACAGATTATCACACCCCGCGCTCAGCTTGCCGTTCCCTATTCTTCCTCGACCTCCAAGGTCGCCGTCTCCGGCTTTCCGCTTCAAAGGCAGCACAGACAGACTTGCCAAATCTCCTGCCGTCGATGGTGGTCGAGCTGGATCCAGTATGGGTAATGTTAGCAGCAGGCCCGACGATGGGTCGGCTTTATATCTCAGAGACCAGGATCGATGTACGTTGGTCAAGCGCCTGCCTGCTTTCTCCCATGACGCCGGTCCTTGTTGTTGACACTGACTTGGCATTTACTCTCCTTAGTGAGCATATCGTCGCTCGTCGTGACTAATCCGCGGAAGCGCGCCACCATTAATATCGTTCCCAATGCATTTCCAGCCAGCAGACTATCTGTCACTCGAGTGTCCGGCGACGCTTGTCCTATAGAATATGTACAGGTATGATGCAGCCCTGACTGCCGCAAGGTGTCCGCCCAAGGCATCGGATGTAACGAGAAAATCGTGACACTTGGGGGGCGTCATTGTCTCACACTCTGCTTCGCTAGGATCCCGAATCGTTGATCAATGCTTCTGCGGCCCCGAATTTTCTCCTCAAATTAAATAGCGACGACGACCTCATTTTCACTTTTACGTTTGTTATTCGACAATCACACCAACCAGCTGCCTCAGACGGCAAGTCAGTTGCAGTCGATACAAATATAGCAGGGCTGACATTCGCCTGTGGCTCAACACCACGAGAGGTCGCGAACCTCGTGACTCGAGAGTTCCATGCCGACCCCAACTTGCACAAGAATTCCAATGTCGATCTTGTCGGTGATTATGGCACAGGAGGCAGCCCCTCTGTCAGTTTCGAGTGGACTTGGAAGTGGAAGCCTCCAAAGCCAGTCGAGGACAAAGGGGGTGGTTGGAGGAATTGCTGCAGCGTGAGCAAGCCATCATGCATCAGCAATCAATATGAACTTTGGACAGTGGCTGACTCCATTGTGTCATCCACATTCGCAGTTTGTTGAGTACGATCCTCGAGCACATCGCCTAGACACGTTGGCAAGCTTCTCTTTTTGGGTTTCAAGTAGGGCCTACCCCTTGAAAGTTAACGCCACTCCGATGCGCCATGTTTCTGACACGTAGTTAGGCCCAATGACACCCTTCCTCAGCTACCCTAGCTCGCCTGATCCTCACTTCTCGCCAGTCTCACCTCCGAAGATCCGCGTTGCTTCGACGCAGTCAGTCGAGTCTCGTCTCAACGGAGCCGACATAGATGAACCCGCTTCTCCACTCTTCCCATCCGGCGATGTCCTTGCGCAAATGAACACGAACCACGCATTCCAGAGTCTAGAAACTGTCAAGGTCGACTTTCCTGGCCTCAAGTACGATGACGATCACACGGTCAGTGACGACGGTCCTGTGTTTCGCGCCACGCTGAAAGCACTTGAGCAAAAGACTGGGAATATGCGGATGCATATGAAAAAGGTATTGAAAAGAGCAGAACAGGCTCATGTGCAGCAGACTGAGGCCAATGACGCCTTTGTAGCGTTTACGGATGCTCTGCGTGAGGCGTCGTCCACGAACGCCAACGCCTTTCAACCTGCGTTGGAGCATTACTTTGATAGAATCGCAAAAGAAATTTTGGTTTACGAGCGCCAAAGTACGATCAATCTTCAAAAGATTATTATCGAGCCTCTGAACAAGCTATATCAGTTCGATATCAAACAAGCTGAATTCAAGAAGCGCGATTTTGAGGAAGAAAGTAAAGATTATTACGCATATGTTTCACGCTATCTTGGCCAGCGTCAAGACTCAGTCAAAGCCAAGAAACTCGCCGAGAGCGATTCAAAATACCAGAATAAGAGAAGAACCTTCGAGCTGAAGCGATTCGATTACTCCAATTTCATGCAGGATCTTCACGGCGGCCGAAAAGAGCAAGAAGTATTGTCGCATTTGACGAGATACGCGGATGCTCAGACGAAAGGCTTTCTGAACACGTCCAAGAAGATTGAAGATTACTTACCACAACTCTCTGCTCTGAGTAACGAGGTGCAAGAGGCCGATAAGGAGTATCAATATCGACGTCGAGAGCGGGAGGAAAAACGACGGCAAATGGAAAAACCCACCGTGCCTTGCTTGGAGCCTGAGCAGATATGTATCGGGGGCTCCCCTTCTCAGCCTGCGCACTCCAATGCGAATGGTGCGAGCACTTCTGACAACGAGCTTGGTCGCGCAGACAGCACCGGCTCCCAGATCAAGACTACGATCTCGAGCGGAGGTGTTCAAGCAACCACAGCCCAAGGAACTGAGTTGTCTCGGTCGCCGGGTAGTCAGGGACAGTCATCTGGTACCAGCTCCACGGCGGCCAAATTCAAGGGAATACGCGATCTGGAAGAGCGAGATACAACACAGACAGTCGTGGTGACGCAGAGAAAGGAAGGCCTTTTGTGGGCGCTCAATCGGCCTGGGGGTCATGTTGACCCGCGGAATTTGAACAAACAAGGATGGCACAAGTAAGTCATGCACAACTGCCAGATATTGGCCAAGCATGACAAATGCAACAACGCCCTTCACGTGAAACATGACTGTAATGCTAATCGTGCGATAGATTTTGGATTGTCCTGGACCAGGGAAAGCTATCTGAGTACAGCAATTGGAAACAAAAGCTCGATCTGCACATGGAACCCATTGATCTTCGTATGGCGTCGGTTCGCGAAGCTCGAAACGCAGAACGCCGATTCTGCTTCGAAGTAATTACCCCCAATTTCAAACGGGTTTACCAAGCGACATCGGAAGAGGATATGAATAGTTGGATCATGTCGATCAATAATGCGCTACAAAGCGCTATGGAGGGCCGTGCTGTCCAGGATCGAGCATCAGCGAACAAGGCCTCGGGAGACTCATCTTTTGAGAGGGACATTGGGTCTGTTTTGACAGGGAAAACACATTCGGTAGGGCATGGTTCATACTCGCACCACCATTCAGGCTCAAGCGCGGGGATGCCAGTGCGCAGAATCACCGTGGGGGCACGGCCGAGTGTGATGCGTACAACAAGCTCGGGCTACGACGAAAACCCCGACAAGCTCCTCCAAATGGTCCGAAATGCTGATCAGGGGAATTGCTGGTGCGCCGACTGCGGCTCTGGGTCCAAGGTAGAATGGGTGTCCATCAACCTGGGTATCATTCTCTGCATCGAGTGTAGCGGCATCCATCGATCGCTGGGCACACACATCAGCAAGGTCCGATCTCTAACGCTGGATATCAAATCATTCACAATCGATATTGTCGAGGTCCTGTTACTCATTGGAAACCGTGTCTCGAATATGATCTGGGAAGCCAGATTGGACGCGTCCCTCAAGCCCAGTCCACAGGCCAGTCGAGAACAGCGGCTGCGGTTCATTACGGCCAAGTACGTGGATCGATGCTACGTTGACCCTCTCTCCCCCACGTTGTCCAGATATGCCACACCTGACGAGACATTGCTGGCCGCCATTAAGAAGAACGAGATCCAGCAGGTCCTCTACGCGCTGGCATTGAGAGCCAACCCCAATGTTGTCGACAGGATGAGAGGCACTCATGCGGTCTGGTTAGCCCTGGCCGCCGCGGATCCAGCCTCTCCGTCTCCAGCCCCATGCGTCAACTCTAACGAAGCAGACATGAAGGCTGTGCCATTTCCGGTGGCCGAATTACTCACACAGAATGGGGCCCAGGTGCCAACATCATTACCAGCCTTTCCACTAGGCAGATTTGCGCGACAGTATTTTGATCAGAAGATGGACAGAGGTCAAGATGCGGCGGCTGGGGGTGACATGGTTGGCTCTCTGCCATCGCATCTTGGCTCGATTGAAAAATGTCAAAAAGAGAGAGAGGCGAGATTACAGAAACGTGTAAGCGCTGGAGGGCGACTGGCAAAGTCCCCCATACCCGAGAAATAGGAACACAGATTTTGGGATCGGTGGGCCAGCTTTGCTTTGTGTTATCAGATTAATGAGATTCGGGGGTAGGGAATTGTAGGTGGGCGGTACCCGAATGTACTGTCAGCACCATACTTATTACCTACGTGCCCCTTTCACGAAGGGCATAGTCGACGACACGGGCAAGTGGCACATATGCGCAGAGCACTTTTGCGTTTTCGTTTTTGGAAGCAAACATCATTGGGCACCCGGCATCCTGATTGGTTTGAAATCTCTGGCTAACTGGGAGACGGAAGAATAATTATTGATATGGGCGTTTGGGAGGCAGGCGACACTCTCAAAGAGCGCGTTTTTGGTTTTTGGGGCTTGGGGTAAGACGATATCAATTTGGCGCACCGCCTTTTTATCATGAATTCCGTTACGATGCAGTCGGTACATGAAGTCGGTGGGCAGATTATAATATGAGCATTTTCTTCTTGTTCTTCCTTCCCCTCTTCTTTTTTTTTTTGGCACTTATTTTTGGGGGGAGGGAGAGCCAGCATGGAAAGAATGGCGTTGGAAACATGGTTGAGTCGAATGCAACATTATGGAATCAGTATTCAGGTAGTTGATAATGATAATGGGCGGGACGAGGCAGGGGGAAGGCCTTGGGGATGCGGTAATAAGGCGCCCCCCCCCCCCTGTTTCTCTATATGAGCACCTCGATTGTATTTCTTGAAGTGCAGGATAGGTATGAGGAATGCGACGCAAAGGGATGGGCAGCTGAGCGAGGGGGGGACTGACCCGAGTTGTCGGGATCGCACCGAGTCGGTGTTGAATGAGTCATGTCTCGAGGCACTTGTGACGACTGACGAGGACGGTGTGACTGAATGGAGGGAGCGATTGGCCACGAGGAGAGAGGAATGACGTGCGGGCTGATACTTAGCGCGCATGGTGCGGAACGCATACCTACATACCTCCTACATCATGAGAGGACGTAATGCGGTGTGAATGTCATCTACGCCGCCGACAAAAGTCCTCGGGATCTACATAACTACATGGCTGGATAATGAAGTCTTGGAGCTGGTGATTGCCGTGGAACGCGGGAGATCGATGTGCATCGCAAATGCCTGTATCCTCGTCTTCCAAGTTCTCAACAGCGGGGCCGCTCACTCTCACTCGACACTGGACAGTGAAATCCATGATGACTTGGCGGCAACTGGGGCCCATGTACTCCGTATAGCCCATGTATAGCCCATGTACATATGCCCATGTATAGCCCATGTATACATAGCCCGTTGGTCAGTGGTCAGTGGTCAGTGGTCAGTGGTCAGTGGTCAGTGGTCGCGGGTCCTTCGACTCCTCCCCCGGATACGAGTCCCGAATTCCGATCCATCATCCACCTCCTCAAAGTTCGACCTGCTGCCTGGTTAAGCGTTCACGTTCACCTTGATTCATCATAAACACTTTATTTCTGCAGCGATCGTTGAAATCGAGTCGCAGTCTTGCATCTCCGCCCCTCCCTTTGATCCAATTCACGGCGAAACCGGCCCCTGTCATCCACTGCCTTCCGCCTTTGACGCTGACTTCCCCCGGCAGAGGATATGGCACCTCTCACCGAACAGAGCCATTTGAAGCGCCAGCGCGTAAGTCATCTTCAGTCTGCTAGCGTAGCTTGGTCCCTCATCTCGTCTTGTTGCATTCGCGCTCATCAATCACATCACACCACCATTAGGCCTCCCTCCCCGAAGACGCGACTGACGCGAAAAAGCCCCGCCGATCCGACCGTTTATCCTCCTCCTACGCCGCCGGTCCCGCCACCACCAACAAGAACAAGAACAAGAAGAAGAAGAAGACGCCCATTGTCAACAAGCAGCATCTCCCTTCACCGCTCACCAACATCACCAATGATGATTCGATGGGCGATGTGTCCAAGAACGGCGCCGCCTCGCCTACACCCCCCGTGTATGACCACGATCACGACCAGAGAGCTCAGCGCAAAACAGACGAGACTTGGGTAGGGCAGCTAAGCCAGACTTTGTCGTCGCCTCCCCATGATACGCAGCCGCATAGTCAGTACCTGGACCGGCATCCTGCACTGTCGGATGAGGTCGAGGATGAGGTCAAGGAAGGGGTGTGGGGTTACTTGGTGCCGCTGGATCCCAAATATGGAGATAAGCCGTTTGTGCTGAAGAGGCGGAATGCATGTCCATTGCCGGATTCGATTGCCGAGGCGGTGGCGAATGGGAAGGTTGAGGGATCAAAGGAGACGTTTTCGCCGTTGGAGGCGGCGGAGGCGTATGAGCGGACTAAGATTAGTGGGAATGCTTCGGGGGGGTACTTGATAGGGCGTCATGCTGAGTGCGGTGAGTTTTGATTTTCGCTGCTGGCGTGGCCATCCGTGAAGGAAATTTCTTTGCACTTTACTTCGTCTTGCCATGGGACTTTGCGCTAACACGTTCCCTGCGTACCAGATTTTGTGGTCAAGGAAGGGGTTGTTTCGAATCGACACTGCCTCTTTTTTACGGAGAACAAGAGGACCGATACGGTGGCTGTTGTGGAAGATCTTTCAAGTAACGGCACCTTCGTCAACGAGGCTCTCGTGGGCCGCAATCAGAGACGCGAGCTGGAAGATCAGGATGAGATTGCTGTGCATGGCAAAGCACGGTTTATCTTTCGATATCCCCAGAGTCGGCATACCAGCGCCTTTCTGCAAGAGTATACGTTGCTGGAAAAACTCGGCAAGGGCCACTTTGCGGAAGTATATCTGTGTATTGAAAAGGCAAGCGGGCATCGATATGCTGTCAAGATCTTTTCCAAGACGCCGGGTGTAGAGGACCGGTCCAAGACGGAGGGTCTGCAGCAGGAGATTGGTGTGTTGATGAGTGTGAGCCATCCGAATGTGCTGTGTCTCAAGGATACGTTCAATGAGCGGGATCGGGTGTACCTCGTTTTGGAGTTGGCCGCCGAGGGCGAATTGTTTAATTACATTGTCATGAAGGGTAAGTTGTCTGAAGAGGAGACGAGGAAGTTGTTTCTGCAGCTTTTCCAGGGGATCAAGTACTTGGTATGTTCATCACACTCTGTCGTCACCAATCTCTTTTTTATCGCAATCACAAGAGCGGGAACCGACGAAGATGAAGGAGGACAAAGCAGAGGCTAAGTCATCATACAGCACGACCGAAATATCGTCCATCGAGACATCAAGCCCGAAAATATCCTCCTCACCGACGCGAATCTCCATGTCAAACTAGCCGACTTTGGGCTCTCCAAAATTATCGGCGAGGAGTCCTTCACCACCACTCTCTGCGGCACGCCTAGCTACGTCGCGCCCGAGATACTCGCTGACTCGAAGCGCCGCAAGTATACCAAGGCCGTGGATATCTGGTCCCTGGGCGTCGTGATGTATATCTGTCTTTGCGGCTTTCCTCCATTCTCGGATGAGCTTCGCTCCCAGGAATTCCCGTATAGTTTGACGCAGCAGATCCGGAGTGGGAGGTTTGATTATCCTTCTCCGTACTGGGATTCTGTTGGGGATCCTGCTCGTAAGTCCCCCTTCCCCCGTTTTCCCTAAACCAGCTCAGTTCCGGAATGGAAACGATCGCTTGTTCAAACACAATCGAGTTCTGGATATGCTTGAAGGAAGCATAATCATTAATGTTACCTATGTAGTGGACCTCATCGACTCCATGTTAGTCGTAAACCCAGGTCGCCGCTTCACCGTCGAGCAATGCCTCTCCCATCCCTGGCTCAGCCAGCTTCCTCCCGACGTAAACGACAGCACGTGCGGCCTCGTCGGCGGAGTCGGCAGCCTGGAAGTGAACCGCCGGGGCCCCGTCCGGGAGAGAACCCTTCTTGCGAGTCTTAACTCTGTGCATGTCGCAGCGCGTGTGCCTGTGGGAGACGAACCGGTCAAGGTATTTTCGAAGAATCAGAAGAACCGTGTTGCGAACGCGAATGCGGGGAAGGAACAGGCGCCGGATCATGAGAGGACACCGGGGGAGTTTATGTGTTTGGGGGGGAAGGGGGATCAGCAGCTTTTTGGGGATGAGGAGGGGAGTGTTTATGCAACGGGAGCGGGGAAAGAGGGGGGTAAAAAGGTGAAGAAGTAGGGGTTCCTTTGGCTTTTTCTTTCTTTGCCATTTTGTTCTACATTTTTCCTATCTTGTTTCTTCTTTTTTTTTCTTTTTTTTCTTTCTTTCTTTATTCATGAGAGGGGATTCCTTTTGGCAATAGCACGCGATTATGACAGGTTACAGTGAGATGTATGGTTTAAAAATCCTCATGTTAGTTATGACTGGAAATGTTGTTCTTGGTTGGTTTGGTAGATAGTCGATGGGGATGGTGAGGGATATAGGACCTCGTGTCTGCTAATACAGAGTAGTGTATATATAAGACTGCTGGCACCGGCCGTAGAAAATGGCACAAGAGGGGATGAGACGGATGGGAGAATGATTTGCGACTTTTGGTATAGATAAGATGGCGGTGATGGGATGGTGCAGACATGGGATAATGCGATAGTGCAGCAGGTCAGGATGATGCAATACCAGGACGACAAGAGATTTCAGGGTGATACGGGTTAATTGGTTGTCTGATACGCCAGAAGAATCGGACGGGATCACGAACATTTAGATATCGGGAGCTTGGATCAAGAACATCATGTCAGACATACCTATTTGTAGATCTACGGCGCTGAAATCCATTGATTGCTCTTTGTCTCTTTCGTTCGTGACCACAGTTCCATGACAAGTAAGCTACAGTCATCCGACCGCTGCTGATTCACTCCACCACTGATCAATCTCATATAATGAATGACACGACGATGAAAAGGCTACTTTACTTTAGTGAGCATGAAAGCATCTTGATGTGGGGTTTTCAATTCCTAGATACCTACCCTCTTGCCGACCTGAAACTTTCGGTATGTATTTGTTTCTTGCTGCGAGGCCCGTCTCTTGTTGCGGGACATATCCTCTTGCGTTGTACGATACGATACGCATTACACGTGAACAACCTACACCTATTACACCGTGCACAGGCTGTAATTTGAGCTAGGTACCGAACACATTGGGGAAGAGCCAAAGCCAAAGGGGGGTTCGCTATTCCCGCCCCCTTCGCCACTCCCACTCAACTGCAGTGCAGGTTTCGTAATCAGGAACTCAGTCATGACGTAGGCCTTGCTGAATGTCTCGCAGGAAAGGGAGATGGAGCAACAGTTCTGAGCCCAAGTCATGACGTCTTACCTCCTCGTCAGAAAATACGCAAGCCGAGAAAGACAGAGAGAAAGACGGCAATGTCTCTCTCTATGCACCACCACGACGTTTGTGTTCCCTTTTCACACACATGATAGGTACGCTGCCGAGAATAGTAAATGAGACAGCAGCCCAAGAGAAACAATGCGCTTGCCCCTAGAAGAAGTCCTCGCGAGTCACGAAAAAATAGCCTCTTCAATGTACAGCAGATTCAAAGTGAAGGCAAGAAGATTGCCGTCGCAATTCTCAAGACCAACTCAGTTTATGATTCATCAGCAGCTTTGCACACGCTCCCCACATCGAACCAAGAAACATTCACGCTGAGAATGGATGAATATTGAGATAAGAAAAACCCCCCCGAATTCCTGAAATAATACAATTGCTGTGGTACTATAACCGAAAAAACTCACAAAAGAAACAAGTCCGATATAAAAAAAAACAGTATTGAGAAAAAAAAAGGCCATAAACGACATGCCACGGAATCGCGGAGGAAGTCCCTCGCTCCTCCTACTCCTCCTCCTACCCCTATCGCCTTGTCGGCCGTGAACTCGCCATTTCTCCATACCGACCTCTTTCTTTCGTAGTATCGTATGCTTGCAAGACGCGCGTTTGGCTCTCGTCGGCCTGTGAAAAGGCGTAGCCTCGCTGCTTGCGCATCCGTTGGACTTGGCGGACTTTGCGGATAGCTTTTTGGAATTGTTCCATTCTGTAAAATGGGGGATGAGATAATCAGCCATGGGTTACGTCGAGTGAGACCAGACCAGAAAGAGAGAAGGAGGCCGGAAGAAAAGAAAAGAAAAGAAAAAAAAAACAGAAGAGGGTGTGTGTGAGAAACAAAACAAGTTGGCGAATAAATCGCTGCATTTTCTCACGTACCTTGGTCGATAATCCTGGATATTGTACTTTTGGATCTCTTGAATGTGGTGATATGTCTGCGGGCGATACATGCGCTTGGCATACTTCCACGCCACATCACGCATCAGACACAAGACAGCTAGCACAACAGTCTGGAGCCAAAACACGGGACTCGTGTACAGCCTCGCCACAACGCCAGCGTACTCCATAGAGAAGTGGAATCTCGGCGCCACGGAGCCATACGCGGCGATGAAGACATACCAGATGGCCATACTGCCAGGGATAGCCAGCACGTGGTACTTGGTCCAGTTGTTGGTCACGAGAGCAGCCTTGCCCAGAACGGTGAGCAGGACAGCACCGTAGAGGGCTGTGCCCCAGACCCAATGCCCTGCTACCTTGCCGTCACCCTGGATGAGGTCCCCGTGCCAGATGAGGGACGCGAAGATGTAAAGAATGAGGGAGTGGTAAAAGGCGTTGGCGATCCATTGTGCAAAGGTTTTGAGTTTGAAGAAGTAATTGCTCTGGCCCATGGTGTAGAGCTGTGGATAGCGGTCCAGGAGGCGTGCCGAGATGAATTGGTCAAGAATACCGAGCACTAGCGGTGGAAGAACGGTGTAGAAGACGTTATAGAAGGAGAGTGTCCAAGATTCGTAGATGACTTGCCCAGAGAAGACGTTTTGAAAGGTAAACTAGGGGGGGCTTGTTAGGAAACCAGACTCAACGGCAATGTGTGAGAATACGACATGGAGGATGAAGGCATGGGAAGAAGAGAGAGCTGGGGCTTTAGGGGAGGACGTACCCAAAACTGCGTCAAGTACAGCGTCATGTTCTTGTAAAACGAAAACAAAATCGTCTTGCTCACGCGCTGATAGCTCCACGCCCCATGCACGAGCAACAACTTGCGCAGATACCGAAACTGCGCAATCGCAACATCAGCGCTCCGCGCCGCCTGCAGGCCCTCCATACCACTGATGCCTACACCAATATGCGCCGCCTGAATCATGGAGACATCGTTGGCGCCATCGCCAATGGCCAGCAGAATGGACTGCTTCTGGTACTTCTTGACTAGCTTCACCACCAGTGCTTTCTGCAGCGGTGACACGCGGCAGCAGATGACGGCCTTGCACATGATGGCTAGGTCGAGGAACTGCTTCTCCAGATCCTTTTCCAGGGCAAACGTCAGGGATTTGCCGTCAATGACGAGGGCCAGTGATTCCGTTTCGATGGTGCCGTCACCTTGGGTGCGAATTGCGTCTAGTTTCTTCTGAATGTTATCGCGCGTGGCTGCAGCGGATTCTTCATTGACGATCAAGAGCATCATGTCCTCGCTGAGAAGCTTGCAACTCATGCCGATGTTGATGGCCGTTTCTTGGCGATCGCCCGTGAGGACCCATACCTTGATGTTGGCCTGCTGGAGAGTGTGGATCGTCTCGGGAACACCGTCTTGGAGACGATCTTCGATAGCAGTGGCACCGAGGAGGAAGAAGTCGTGCTCGATGATCTCGGCGGCCTTATCCAGTTCGTCGGCGCGAGTGCCGCCCACGGTTGTGGCGGCTGCTTCGTGAATTTTGCACCATTCGGCGAATTCCTGCTCAGATATTTCCCGCATGGCTAAGCAGAGTGTCCGCAGGCCTTCTGACGCATATTCTTCCAGGTGCCGCAGAGTGGCCTCTACGTGGGGGTTTTGGTCGTTCAAGCGCTCCAGGATCACGGTATCGGCGCCCTTGCAGTAGATTCGGAGCTTGCCGTCGGGACAACGGTAGATTGCCGACATTCGTTTGCGGGTAGAGTTGAATTCGCACATAGCCAACAGTTCGTACTCGAACTGTCGGCCACCGACCTCGATGATGACTGATCTGGGCTTTCTTGCCGTGAATCGATATCCAAGATCCAGTGCACCTTGTACCAGCGCACCTTCGTCGGGAGATGCGGCTTGGTACTTGATATGGCCCTTTTCGTTTGTCTCCGGGATGACGGTATGGCAAGTGGCCAACAGAGCGAGGAAGTGTTCGATGGCTACAGCGGATTCGTGTCCCTCGGCCAAGTTGGACCGCAGCTTGTTAAAGGTGTGGATGCCCTGGTCGTCGTCGGGTCCAGCAGCGCGACGGTCCTCGGGAATAGCGTCGGCGTACTGGAGCCCTGCGATGGTGCATTGCTTGAATTCCATCTGATTGCACGTCAGTGTGCCAGTCTTGTCGGAGAAGACAAATTCGACCATGCCGAGTTCTTCGACCAAGCTGGACGTGCGACACGTGGCAGGCGTATCCGCCTTGTCGTAGTACATGTCGAGATCGTCATTGATGAGGATTCCGTGCCAGTATTTAACAAGCTCTATAGTGACAAATAGCGAGATGGGAACGAGCGAGGAGAAAAGCACCCAGTATGTCACCATGTCCCTCACAAAAGTCCTGGCAACTTGCCCAGCACTGTTGACCTTGTCCAGGTAGAGATAGTCGAAAGAGTTCCCGTGGACGCTGCGCATTATCAAATCTCCCACTGTACATATCACACTGAGGGCCAAGAGCATACCAATGAGCATTAAAACCAGCCAGTTGAGTTTCTTTTCGACCTTAGTCCGCTTAATAGGGGTTGCCGTCGCGTTGCGCATGAGCTTCGTCTCATGACCGGTGAAGACGACGATGCCATGGATCCAGGGCGTGTTTCTCAAAGTAGCGCCTCGGAGAAGGAGCTGCTCGGGGTTGAGTGCCAGCTCTTTTTCGCCACCTCCAGCTTGTATCGTCAAAGTTGCCTCATACGTGTAGAGGCTGCTATTGGGCTGTTCGGACTTGACACGCCCACCAAGTCTGCTCAGTTCGCTCGAAGAGACCATAGAAACCGTTTCCGGCAGGCCCTGCTTGATCTTCAAGTTTGTCTCGCCATCAAGATTCGCCGTTTCAATGTAGCACAGACCTTCGGGCTCTGAACTGGCAAGAAGGACCAGATCGGCAGGAAACGGTTCTTCTGACTCTACCCGAATGATATCTCCCACACTGACGTTAATCCATTTGGTTTCAGTGAAGCTCGATCCGCGCAAGACCCGGGCCCTGGACGTGTTCAGGGCGTTGTCGGCCTGTTTCCGTCGATAGTCCTCCACCATTTCCTTACCCGCTGAGATGAGAAGCACAATCGTGAGTGGTGCAATAGTCGTATATCGATTGGTCGGTGAAAGACCGGGAATCTGTTGTAAGCAGGCGGTGAACAAGAAGAAAATGTTGGCAAATTTAGAAAACTGCTCAAACAAAAACTTGGGCAGAAACGAGACCACATTATATTTGGCAGTCGAAATGTGGTTGTCGACGTACTTGTTTACCGCGTTGGCAGGTGGGTTGTTGAGGTGAATAATCCGAGGCCCCAAGGTTGAGGGGTCCGGCTTGCCGCGACCAAAGCCAAACTTGAAGTTGCCCATAGTGAAGCCTTTGCTGTTTTGCCCCTGTTGGGGATCCGTACCCGCACCGGTATCACCAGCACCGGGAGGCCGAGGACCACGCTCTTGTCCATGTTCTGTCAGAGGCAAGTCCATTTCCGAGTACCCTTGGCCCATGCCGACCATGTTCTTGACCTTTCCCATGAACCCTCCACCCATACTCAGCACGCTATTTCGATTTCTAGCGTTGTTTCGACTCGCAGAAGGAACACCCCCTGCCGATGAGCCTCCCCGCTGGGAATATGAAGCACCCTCGGCGGGATAGTCGTCAAAGTCATCGGCATAACGCTGGTAGTTGCCCAGTTCTGACGTCTGGCTATATTGCCGGTGCGTGTATGGTAGTCCACTGGCGCCCTGATCCGCGAGAGAGAGGCCGGCGCCACGTGAGCGAGTTGACGGCGGGCTCGCTGCACCAACGAAGTCGTCGTATGAAACCGAGGGTCGGCCCTGCGGTTCTTGATCGTGGCTGTAGCGTCGCATCAAATCGTCGTCGTTCAACGTCGACCTTTGGCCGCCGTTGTACACGGGCTGTTCATTGTCTAGGTCCAGCAGTAGGTCGTCGCGATTTCCAGAGGAAGTGGCGTGATGACCTCCAGTTGGTCTTCCAGCCATCCTGGAGGATGAGCAATGCTCGGGCAGTCGAGATGGGGGATATTGATGCGGCGCATGCAGAAAGAATTCGTCGAGTTGTCGTGGCTAGAATCAAAGGAGCGACGAGATCAGGAAGCTGCGTCAATAGCCAGCGACACGCCAGATGAGGCCGCCTGGATGTACCGATGGGACGATCGAACGAGCGACGTCGTTGTTGGCCAGACACAGAAACGAGTCTGAGGAGAGAGTGAGAGAGGCTTGGCGCGTCGATGCTTGTGCCGCTTGTCTGTTGGGAGCGACAATGGATGGTGGTTGGCTGGCTCAGGCTTGGCTGCATAACCGCGCTAGAGCCAGAGAGTACGACCACGGTACGAGTACTTAGATGGCCAAATGCGCCTCGAGTTAAGTATTTTTGTTGTATCAGGTGGCTTGGGGCTTGGCGGTCCGGGTTTATTACAGAGCACAGCCTCTAGGCTCTACGGAGTAGCGTCTCTCTCGGGGGATCAGGGTCTGTCTGGCTATTTTGAGCGGGGCGCCTCACTGCAGATGAGATGATGCAGCATTGCAGCCACGTTGATTGCGCCAACCCGCGTCACCGCCTGGCATTCTGCGGCGTACACGTAACACCAGGAATGGAGCGTCCCGCATCAACCTTTCCGCGCGTCATCATCAAAGCATCATTGTACGATCTGCACACGATCGGCCTCTAACGATACGACTTCATCCTATCCGTTGCTGTTATCCCAACCATCAACGGATACCTATTGCCGAACAATCACCATCTTGATCTGTCTGCCGATCCAACAATTGTCGCATCGCATAAGGCACGCCCGTGTTTCAGAGAACAAAGAAAACACAAAAGGAATTGCGAGGAAGAGCACTCTCAAACATGGTGTGCGGCAAGTGTCAGAAACTGTCCAAGACGACTCTGGCAACCCCAGATGTCAAAAAGAAGAGCGAGATGTACTACGGATCCCCGGCGGGATCCTCCACCAAGGCATCTGGCTCCAAATCCGCCACACTTGGTCAGAATGGCGTAATAAAAGTTCGTCCCGTCCCTTCGTCACAGATTTAAGAAGACATCATGCTGCATGCATGCTCCTACAACGTGAAGAGACTAGCTGACGTCACTTGAATCAACCAGAGCAAGCTTCTATCCAAGTCGGCCAAGAATCCCTACGCTCAATACTCAAGGTACGTCAGCATATCCAGCGTCGACCCTTGATGATAACCACAATTTTTTCCTTGTTGGAAGACGGAAACAAGAAAAAAGAGCCCAGGAACAGACTTTGTCGCTAAATCAAGACCTCTCTTTTAGCTCATGCGCAAAATGCAAGACCAAAGTGTCTCAAGGCCACTCGCTATGTCAAACGTGCGCGTACAAAAACAACTGTAAGTGACACGCACAACCGGGGTGAGAGAGTCTGTATCTGCTGCATGAATGCCACCCTTCCAGATAGAGTTAAATGGAAAGCTTTAAATGGAAAGCTGAAATTACGGAAACTAACATATGATAGCGTGCTCAATGTGTGGCAAGCCGAATAAGAAGACCACGGCGAATGCTGGTCCTTCTGTTACGGGTCAAAAGTTCACATTGAAGTGACATTTCGCGCATTGCAACGTTCATGCTCATCCTCCAGCGCAATGCCAGTGGACAGCGTCTGCTTCACTACCGGGATGAATGACCAAGTCTATTTACAAATATCCATTCATACGCCACATACAGGATTTCAAATCGCTACATATTTACAACACAAAAAATGGCTCTCGTCTCAAACCAAGAAAAACAAGCCCACGGTCTCTATCCGTCTCAATCAAAGAGCAGCCTTGATGGCACCATCCGGCAAGACCTTGACCAGCCATTCCACAATCTGGGTGTTCACCTGCTTAGTAGCCTCGACCAGCGCCCAGTGCGTGGCCTCGACCTCTCCACGCGTCAGATTCTTGAAGTACTTCTCCATGCCAGACGACATGATCGGAGGCAGTGCAGCATCCTTGGTCGCGGCGATGAAAAGGGCTGGCGGTTCGACCTGCGTGAAGGACCCTGCCAGCTCGACCTCCTCCTCGTAGTTGATGCGGCGTGTGCGATACCAGTTCAGGGGCCCGCGCATTGGCGGCGAGGGCTGCAGCATGTACTGGGCGGCGTAGTAGTCGACCTCGTCGCGCGACAGCAATGGCGAGGTTCCAAGTAGCTTCAAGTTGTCAAACTGCACGCCTCCGGTGGTGGTCAAGCCGTACTCGCCATTGGGTCCCCGGCCGCCAAATATGCCGTTGAGAAACTGGTGAATGCGCTGCTCCGTCTGAAGCCCCTCCTCGACGTCAGGTCCAGCCAGTTGCAGCTGGTATCTGAAAGTTTCGAACCTTCCTGCGGCGAGATGATCCTCGAGAGAAGCCCAGTTCGGGTTGGGAGCATGGAACGGCGTGCACACACTGAAGACGGCCTTGATCAGCTTCGGGTGCCAAAGCGCAACGCGCCAGACGACAGCACCGCCCCAGTCGTGTCCGCCGAGGATGATCTGGCCATCCTCGCCCACGAATTTGGTCGCCAGCGCCCTGATGTCGGCCGCGACGCTCTTGAAAGACCACTGCTTGAGGTCCTCGGGTCGCGATGTACCAGCGTATCCCACCATGCTAGGCGCCACGACTCGGAAGCCTAGCGACATGAGAAAGGGGATCTGGCAGCGCCATCCAAAGTTGAGATCGGGCCATCCGTGGATGAGAAACACTGTGTCAATGGGCTGCTGGTTCTTCGGTTCGCCAATAATATACGAGTACGTCTTGCCGCGAATCTCGGCCGTCTCTTCACGAACCCGGGGGTCGTGCGGGGCAAGCTTGCTGGTGTCCATGGTGTTGTGTATTGTCACTTGTGTTTAAAGATTGAAATAGCCCTGATAATGATGAAGAGTGTTCCAGAGAATAAGAGTCGGAACCAAGATGTTCGAAGTAGACCAGTAAATCGGCCGCTCAAGGCACAAAACTGTCGTCAAATGATGCAATGCAATAGTGTATGGCTTGACAGCCCCCCACCCCCCCCCCCCCAAGGCCGTTCCGAAGTCTTTTCTCCGTAGACAGGTAGGTAGTTATATACACAGAACATCCCCGGCGCAATGCCAATGCGGAGCACGACGATCGCAACCGATGAAAAAAAAAGCGCCACACAAGTTAGGTACAACACACCCTTCCGAGCTTCACCAACCCTTCCACGCACGCTACCGGGTCGGAAAAAGCTAGACAAGTGATCTGTGACGTAGCCGAACCACCGAATAACCACCCAGGATTCTCTGATCGTCTTCTCGGGTACCTAATGTACAGGCTCCTCACCTCTCCGGTCTAGTTACCTAGGTAAGTAAGGCCGGCTGTAGCGTGTAACGTGTAGGTAAGGCCATCTTGTTTCCTGCCCGGACCATTCGCCTCTTCGGCCGTAAGGACCCAGTCAGGGCTTTTCTCACTAATTAGTGTAGGTATGTAGTGTACACAATACATAATAATAAAGGGGGTCTTCGCTTTTTCTTTCTTTTTTTGGAAGGATATGGGTGAGTTGGCCGCCCGGGCGAGTGTGGGGAGAATCCCGTTCCGGGAGGTAATTCCGCACGCAAACTTGTACATATGTAGGTACATGCCTATGTACAGTATCCAGGTACTCCGTAGGGGGGTTGTGTGTGAGAACTTAGAAGTTGGAACCGAGACAGCGAGACAGCGAGACAGCGATATAGAGAGGGCAAGAGGACAATTCGTGCCCCATGGCCACTACGCTTGGGCCGGCCGGATCGTTCGCAGGGGCCAAGTAGATAGATACCCTAGCCTAGTCCCCCCGGCGCGAGATTCTTTTCCGGGACTCACCGGACCGGGAGACAGGAGCGGACAGGGCAGGGGGCCGGGGAACGGACTTCATTGAAGGCCGAGGAATATTTGACTTTACTGCGCCAGGATTAACCTACTGTATACTGCCCCCCATTTTTTCCCGGATTATCAATGTTCCGTGAATGCCTGCGCGCCCCACTGGCAAGAACCGAACCGATGGATTTCCTGACGGGGCCACGTGATCTAGGGCTGCGTGGCTCACTCCAGAAGGTGAGAGGACGTAGGTGGAAAGAAGGCAGCAAGTGCAATGACAGCGTTTCTGCTTGACGGCACCACCTTGGCTTGATTCTTGCATTCGCGCATTAAACACAACATCCTTCTTGCAGCGAATGTGGTTCCAGATCGGCGTTTGCGCTGTGCGATGCGGTGAATCGTCATGAAAAATAGAAGTGCTGTGGCAAGTGCATGGTCAAACGGTCCTTGGCAGTTGTTGCCCAATGCCAACCTCATGCGCGCAACCGTAACGCCACCAACTCGTCATTTCAGATCTAATGAAACTTCCCTCGGCTGACGCGCATCTTGACGTTGTTTCGATTTCTTTTTCCGACGTGCAGTTGTGGAAATAGGTAGTTA